>JAHZNP010000792.1:0-36753 GCA_020615345.1 Triops cancriformis
TCATAAGAAACATGAGTAGAATTCAAATTACGAAAGAAGCAAACAGAAGTAAACTGAAGTAAATTGAAGTAAAATATCGTTCCCAAAACACCGCAACTTTCTTGAAAAAAACTGCAGTGACAATAAGGTAAACTGCGGTAAACTGAAGTAAACCTCAAGTTTAGTTCAAGCCGCTAACCGCAACTTTTCATACGGGTTCTAGGGTAAAGTAGAGGAGAAGGTTTAATCGTGGTTTCTGCGTTAAATTTGGCCAAACGCATTTTTAGCTCTGTTACGTACTATTATTTACTGTCATCTATAGGAAACTGTTCTCCTAACTGCTCTTGCATTTTATATTAAGTTGGCGTTAATTCTGTTTTGTGGTTGTTGAGTTATTTAATTGTAAACATTACGCGCCTGCTAGACTTTTTAAGAGGTATGTATAAAAAGCCATTTTTGAAAAAAATGTGCAAGTTAATAACATTTTCTACAGTCAGAAATTTAGTTTAAGTATCAGGGTTCCCAGAAGTGTGAAAATTATACAAAACTTGAACAGTATTTATGAGATAAGTTAAAACTCTTAAAAAATAGCGAGTCGTTAAATTTGGCCTAGGCAACGTGGTTTAATTTTCGCCCACTATCCTCAGTGTGCTTCTCGCGAAGAAATGACCCACTGCCACAGCGGTCGCGCCAGTAGTCTTTCGAATGTTTTTGTCGAATTTATATGTGACTGCTATGTATATAGGAAAACATGTGATTTTATATTACTGCTATTTATTTGACAATGACAATATCTTTTTTATGTGTTACAATTATTTTGTGTTTGAAAATAAACTTTTTCGGTTGGACTGCTTAGAAATGTGAAATCTTCCGCTTCTGAGTTTAAGCGATAAGCTCTTTGAGTACCTAAACCAAAGCAATACATGCAAAATTACTTTAAATTTATTGTTTCCCTTTTTTTAGCTCGGTTGTTGAATGCGCTAGTAACCCTTTTCTCACGTAGGCCAAATTTATACCATATTTTCAAAGTGCCGATTTTGACGAGGTTTGAGAAACTGGCAATAAATGAAACTTACGGCGACTTTCAAAGAGACTATTACTCAGATAATGTAGCTAGCATACTTGGGCATATACTGTAGAGTTTTTTCCTTCTTTGTCTCACTTTTAAAATTTATTTTTGAATAAATAAAAATGGTGTGCCAAATTTAGACCTTCTCCTCTACTATAATTGTAAGGAATATATGATCTCCATAAAGTCCTATAAAGTTGCTTCTTATCTTGAGCACTGTAATGGCCACTTTAAATTAATGACCCGTCTAAAAGAAATCCTGTTTACAATCCTGATTATAATAGTGTAACGGCGTAGTTTTAAAGACGTGGCCGAGTGGTAAAAGGGAAATTGCCGTTACACGAGTGCGAAATAATAGCACTCCAGAATTGCACTAAGAAGTGAATTTTATTCAGAACACAAAAGTTTACTTGATAGTAGGGAAATAAGGGGAAACTGGGGGTGGAATCAGCCAGACTTGGAAGTGTACGCATGACAAGTAACTGTCCAAGACTGGGGACCTAAATCTTAGACAAGTCTGTGTTTTTATAGGGAAGTATTGCAATCTAAGCACTTCCGATCCGGAGCACATGCCATTCCGGGATATGACGTAGCGCAATTTGATTTCGCTTACTACTACAACTTGCCCTGTTACAATAGTAACAGCCTTCTTATATGTGACTATTATACCGGATACTGGCGGTTATCACACGTTTGTGTAGTACTGAGCAAAACAAGTGGTACTTGCCAAACCACAGAGTTCTAATTAAGCCTCTCGAGGCTGATTTACTTTCATTATTTTCATTTTCCCATAATAGCAAAAAGGTTTGAAGTTAGATACACGTGATGGGTAAAAGGAAAAAATCATTTTTGACTATGCGCTAATTGCTGTCTGCAGCACCGAGTTTTGGAAGCCCGTCCCACTGGGGAACACACTCGGTGAGTACGATGACGTGACCCTAGTTTCCAGGGTAGAAAGTCGAGGTTGAACTTGCCAAAACTCAGTGCAGCCTTTGGAGCGCGCTACTACAGGTTTCAAGCCCTGCTTTTATACCTCTGCTACCCATCCCGATGTGCATGCCTAGCAATCCCTGTTCGCAAGTTTGGCCAACCCGGTCTGCAAACTTTGCAGAATCGGTGGCGAGCAGCTGGCAGGCTGGGACTTGTAGATATCGCCTGGTACTTGCCTGGACGATATAAGACACAGGAAACTTCTCAATAAACCCCCTAAACTAGAGCAAAACGTCATGTATCAATATCTTATCACATAAGAAACCTTCTGAAAGTATGAAACTCGTTAATACTTGTTCTTCCGCAAATGGAAGTAAGGTAATTACCACCTGGCGCATTATCAATATATTTGAGGGCCGAAGGAGTAAGGTTGCTTCTGTTGTCTTTTTTATACCTTTAAATTTGGAGACATCCAATTATCACAGACCAGTGCCATAAGTTTGATCCGTGGGTGCGACCTACTGAAACATGTATTACGCCATTAGGATGGATCATATTCATCAACTGCACGAGCGTCGAGCTTTCAGCTCGAGTCCAGACCGTGCTTACGGTTTGTAAGCTGGTAGCAATCGCCATGATGGCCACAGGTGGGATAATAACCGTTTTCCGGGGCGACACCCAATATTTCCATCATTCGTTCAGTACGAAAGGTACCTCGTTTACCGAATTTGCCGCAGCATTGTGCAGCGTGCTCTTCGCCTACGAGGCTTGGTAATTCATACGATTCTAGCCCGCTTAAACGATCGCCTTATTTTCAACGCCAAATGTCGTTCACAGGAATAGTCTCAATTACGCAACAGAAGAACTGCAAGATCCTTGCCGGAACTTACCCAAATGCATTTTCACAGCATGTCCTTTGCTAATAGTTTCCTACCTACTGGTAAACGTCGCGTACTTTTCCGTCATGTCACCGGAAGCCATTCTGTCTTCATTTGCTGTCGCCATCGTGAGTACCAGTCAAGGAATCTTTCTCATTACTTATTGGCATACACTATTTTACTATTAATGTGATAGTTATATATACGTCGTTTAACTCTTACTTGGTATACTATACTAGTGTATTACGTGGCTTTCATATTACATAAAAAAATAAAAAATTTCTTAACTATATACATTAAATATATATTGAATAGGTACTTATGTATTAACAAATATTAAATAATTACGTAAAGTAACCATTTAGAGATTTTATAACTCAAAGCTTACCGGAATTTTTTTTACTAGGATTGGGGAGATATTGTTCTGGGCAAAGCCAGCTTCCTGGTACCGGTGGCGGTAGCATTGTCAACCCTAGGCGGGGCAAACGGTGTGGCTTTTACTGCCGGTAGACTGTGTTTCACGTCAGCTCGAGAAGGACATTTCCTTAAAGTATTCTCTTTCGTTCACCTCGAGAAAGTGACCCCTGCTCCGGCGTTGCTCTTTAGCGTAATTTCATTGTTTAACGCGCGTGACCGATTCCACAAATGTGAACAATTTATCTTTCCAGGGTATCATAGCTGGTCTTTTTGTGTTACCAGGGGATGTTTCTTCGCTAGTTGACTTGTTCAGCTTCACTTCATGGATTTTCTTTGGCCTCGCGATGGTAGTTTGCATAGTATTAAGGAAAACGAGGCCAGACGCTCCCCGTCCCTTCAAAGTAAGCGTTTCGCTTTTGTTCTTGTGTAGTCCTTTTTATCTCTTAACAATTTTCTTAATAGGTGTTTTTACCAATCCCTTATTTCGTCATCTTAATCTCGCTGTACTTGGTCATCGCACCAATTATTGCCCACCCGAGCTTGGGCTATTTGTTCGCCGTTCTATTTATTCTACTGGGCTTTGTCGTGTATGTGATTTTCGTTTACTACGGCAAGCGCTTTGGATGCGTAGGTAAGGCACGCAAAGGTTTTATCTGAAATGGGAGGACAGGAATTAATGTGAGTAATGTACATTTAGACGCCTTTACGAAGTACCTACAGCTGGCAATGCTGGTTGCCCCGACAAAAGCGCCCGAAACCGACTGTTCGAAAACAAATTAACGTTTTACAGATATAAATGGAGTTTTTAGCATGAATCTATCGGTGCACTCAGCTTTACTTTACTTCCGAACGCTTCGATGACGTTTCGTGACAGTCAAGCGAGAAAGAGTTGGGACATGCAGTCGCTAAAGCGACATCGATCTTTCGTTAATAACATATAGTGTAGGGTAACCCTTTGTACCCCATTTCATGGGAAATATACGTAGATTGCTGAGTCTTAAAGCTCAGAAAGCTCAACAAGAGTCTGAGATAGTTTGGCCCGGGTACCAAAGCAAAAAGCCACATGTTACAGTATTGACCGACGCCCCTCTTTTACTGACACCATTCGTCGTGAGCTTATTTCAGCCAGCCCAGATAGCTTTCAGGAAATTGTACGTGTTCCGCATACCCAGCGGCCACACATTCATTAAAGTGCGGCGTGGAACAAGTGTTATCTGACGAATGGAATGCTGACACTGTGCATAGGTTATCCTACGTCAACACATAATTTCCTTTAGCATTTTTATTTTGTACGCAATGGTTAATAGGCAATATCTACTCATTTATGTGTCTTAATTACGCAACTTTGATTACAGCGAACACAAATACTACGCAGCGCTCTAACGAGACATGTAGAATGGAAAGGTATATTTTATTCAATTGAAAATCATGGACATGTTTATGTTTCAGTTAAATCAATGTGTGTCAATTTGGGGAGGAAAATTAGAAAAATATAAAAATAATGTAATGTAAGTAATTTGTGTCAAATAAAATTCAAACCGTGGGGGAGTCTTGCTCGAAGGCAATTCAAGAGTAATTCAGATTTTTTTTCATTTTCGACATTATTCCTATTAGAAGAGGGAAAGAGTCATCAAGTCCAACAAAAATAAACTGAATTCAAGTCAAATTACCAAACCGACTTGAACTTTGTCATGCTCTGATGGCACTGTATCGCATTCTTACTACTCAAGCAGAAGTTTGCGATGAACAACTTTCTACATCCTAGTCCGGGTACGTTGTCACATTTTTAGTAGCTTTCCTGTATCTAGCCTCTTTATTTACGAAGATAAAACATTATTCCATCTACAAGTAGGTGGAGCTGCAATTTTCTACACCAGTAACGAATGTCAGATTCACACGCTTTCTCTAAGGTACAGGACATTTCCTGTGTCAAAGGATTAGACAGGAAAAATCCAATCAGAATACGTACGAGTACC
The DNA here is from genome assembly GCA_020615345.1 of Triops cancriformis. Lineage (NCBI taxonomy): Eukaryota > Metazoa > Arthropoda > Branchiopoda > Notostraca > Triopsidae > Triops > Triops cancriformis. The sequence goes on from JAHZNP010000792.1 coordinate 5,250, forward strand.
TACACCAGAATAGTATCTAAATGAATACACTGAAAATGAATCATTTTATAAAATGATTCATTGTTTCAGTCATAGCGTTTCTATCGAAAAGCCATAATTTTACATTCATTGGAAAGAGACTTTCCATGGTTAATTATAGCTTCGCAGTGTGAGGGTGCATAATTAGACCTCTGTCGTTTCCCGACCGAAGCGTTTAAATCCCAAGACTTTGCATAAATGAAATACGAAAATGCATTACGAAAATAATTATGATTTTCTTCTTGGCGTAGCAATATCTCGAAAGTGGTTGTCGTTCTATGAATAAAAATCAAATTCACATACACGCTTGTCACCTTCAAGCTAGATTATGTCTCGGTATGACTTTTAAGTTTAGGAATACTCCTTTCTTGGATGACATCAGATTTGGACTAATATACATTTTTGCAGTTGGTAGGCGCTTGTGTGCTATAAGAAGCTTCCAGTGGAACGGGAAGAATTGCTCGTAATATTTGAAACTAGACTGCGATGCTTAAAAATCAAAGGATCTCTTCTAGCGTACGAATTTCTCACATTTCAGCCTGTGCTTTGCTTCTGACTTTCAGCAATGTTGCTACTATCACATGTTCTAGGCTCTGATTTATTGGATGTCACTTCAAATGAACAGCCTTCTCTGACATTTGAAGTTAAATGACGTGGCATTCACGCTGAATTTACACACTTTTTGTTCGTTCGTACCAGAAATGACTAGTATGAGGATATAAGGCACGACAGCTCTGATAAACGTATATAAGGATTTGCTACGCCACCCTCAGATATTATTCTGAACCCGAGTTCCAGTTTGGCTTCGTTGCAGAAATAGTTGGGTTCTCCATGTTCTGCTTTTTAACGGGTTACCAAGCGAGGCCGCCAATGTTCGCTACCACAAAACGTAAATAACACGTGTAAATGGCCAAAGGGACCTGGATATTTGTTCGTTATATGCGAAAAAGTCATTACAGGCAGATTCGTTACATCCGACACCTCCTCTGTACCACACCTCGGCAAATTAAATGGACCGAATTGAACTCGAATAACTTCAATTTACTTTCGTTGTATTTGAATTGACTATGTCCACTGCTATTTCTATTTGAATTGATTTGACTTAAATGTTGAATTAAAAAAAGACGGAATTGAATGTCAGAAAATCGTTCCGAATCTGATACAAATGGATTTCCACTTTTCGTGAACAGAAACCAGAGTTGCGCAATTTAATTCGTTTCGTTTTTGCTGAATTTGATTTGAATTTTGTCCATTGTTATTTTTTATTTCAACTGAGTCACTTCAATTTTGAAACTTCAAAAATGTACCGAATGGAATTTCAGGTAATCTTTTTTAATTAGATTTGAATTGGCTTTCACTGAATCTGCCCAGGTCTATGCTGTACATTTACTTAAGCGTTTTCGCGGGACGTGTGACTTTGTCCACAATAGCCCACCGTTCTTTATAACCAGGCTTCTTTTTACGCAAGATTCTACAATGCGTTATTCGGGAGTACTCTTACGACGATGGGTTAAATATTATAACCGAATATTGACGTCTATAAAGGTAATTATATTAGTGTATGCGGCTAAATTTAATAACTAAAGATACAGAAAGCTTCACCTCCATAGAATTTTTTTTAAGTATTTCAGAAGCTTTCACGATCCGATGATTGAAGGCTGGCTAAGGATGAATATAATGCAATGATAAATGTCTCTATAGTGTGTTGAATACACGAAGCATTGAGAATTGCGTCTTAGTACAGAAACAAAATTACAATAATTAATTGATATAACGATACCCATCGACTATGCCGACAGCCAAGAGTTAACGCTCACGCTGGTATAAATAAAAAAAAATCGACTATGCCGAAACCGTGATATATTAAAGATTATGGTATGAGAGGTACGAAGTGGGCTACATATGGGGCAAGGTGTTGTAATAGACTCACGATACGATATGCCCGCGGCTGGGCGCAATGGTTAAACGCAATTTTACGGATGAAATACCGCTTGTTAATCGTTATCCTTCACAAAAAGGCCTTAGATTAAGGTACCAGTTTTGGACGCAGGTATTAGAAATTCATTGTACAGGAAGTTTTCAACTGGCCCATTTAATATAGGGCACCCTTGTTGTTTATATGGAAATGCTATTACAGTTTATGATGGTACACAACAAGCAGATTTTCTTACCACTTTAACCCAAAAGGTAAAATCGAACAGTTCACCTTGAACACGATGCGTGCTCGTCACAATGGATTAATACTTGATTACAAAAATATACGCATATTAACTCACAGGTGATGGCGCGCATTCTGCCGCAGCACATTGTGTTCCTACTTGACGACAAAATCTACCGAAACTGTACAGTAAACGGCGCAAAAAACGACCGAAACAAACCGTCCTATTGCTAACGCCCTAAGCCACTGTGAGGAAGCCTTGTTGCGGGTCAAAAACGTTCGGACGACGTGAAAGATGGACCGCTCGCGCAACTGCCGGGCGGTTAGGCAACCGACGGTTTCTTTCGGGTCGTTTTTTTTTAGCCGAGTACTGTAGAATATGTCGTACGTTAGAAAGGTAACAGTTGAGTTCGTAATTAAGAAATAATGTTGTTGTATTTAAGTTCAAATACCATGTATTCAAAGAAACTAAGGTTATGTAGTGGAAATAACTTTTTTAATACAAATGTGTAATATTATAGGGCCCGGTAGGGCCCTAAAGGTTTTCTCCTAATTATATAATGAGCACTGTTATCTGTTTTCAGCGCAAGAGTTCAGATACTTTATTCACACATGTTTTAAAAAATCATAGTTTACAATAAGTTTTGAAATTTTAAAATAAATACGTAAGTTTTGAAATTTTAATATAAATACATAAGTTTTGACATTTTAAAATAAATGCATAAGTTTTGCGAATGGGTCGCATAAGTCCAGTTTTTGCAGTATTCCGGTGGACTGCTCACTGGACCAACGACGGTTACCGTGAGAAGTCTGGCCCAATAATTCACTTTCTATCGTCTTCTTCACTTTGCGCGACGAAGGAGTAGAATACTAGCAATGTCTACCGTCTCCGTAGCCTCATTGACCTTTGGCGTTAATATGATCTTAGTATTTTTTTCTTTTAGTTTAACTTATTTACTTAATGTATTAACTTATTTATTTATTTTTAAAGCCAAAGTACGCGAACTTGCATCGAAATCCCACAAGCGTTCGCCGCGAGTAGCGCGACTCCATCTCGATCTTCTGTTCGCCCCTCTGCACTTTTAAATTTTGCAAGGAAAGCTGAACAGGTCAGTAGTTCAAGTGTTTGGAATACTTGATCTAACTAAAAGGAAAAAATCTTTGTATTCTTATAGGCGACGACAGAGGTGAACTACTGGTCCACATTCCTAACGGTAATAGTCTTCGTTTCTCCCGCAAGATCACCTTAACGCCAAAGACCATTGAGGCGGCGGAGGCGGTAGACATTATGCTGGTATTCCTTCGTTGCTCAAAGTGAAGAAGACGACGGAGTGGACCACTGTGCCAGACTTCTCACAGTAATCGTCCTCGTTCCAGTCATGTTCCACCAGAATACTGCAAAAACTGGACTTGAGGGAGAGAGCCATATACGAGGGATAAAACGAGAAACGTGGCACCCCAACTTTTCACTACAGTCTTTTTGATGTCCCAGAGCTACTCACCTGTTTTGAACACACAAAAGGCCCTAAGATAGACTAACCGCCACGGGTGCGGGAAGGAACAACCCATTCCAAAAACTTATGTATTTATTTTTAACAGTTCTGTATTTATTTTAAACTGATGATTTTTAAACATGTGTAAATGAAGTATCTGAACTCTTCCGCTGAAAAGGGATAACAGTGCTTATTATATTATTGTATCACAAATTTGTATAAAAGTTATTTACCATTACATACCCTTAGTTTTTTTAATAAGCGGTGTTTGAACTTAAATACAACATTATTTCTTAATCACGAACTGAATTGTTACCTTTATAATGTACGGCATATTGTACAGTCAAGAGCAAAAAAAAAACTAGACACAGAAAACCACAGAAGTCTAATCAGGCCTCGAGGCTGATTAACCTTCATTAGGTAGTACAAGAGTGGAAAAGTAGCCACAGGCAACTTCTATACTTCTAATGGATTACACTTATTTTGCATTGTAACATCCTTTGCCTACATACACCTTTTAACCGATTGGTTTAATCTCTTTCGCCAATTAATGAAGGTAAATCAGCCTCGAGGGTCCTGATTAGACCTGTGTGGGTCCAGGTGGCCAGTTTTTTTTGCTCTTGACTGTACAATACCTGTAAACTGGTGTACTCTTTTGCAGAGCTAAAAATCGCTCGTTTTTCAACGAGCGCGCTCGTTTCAAATTAGCGCTCACGCTCGCGCTCGCAATTTTTAAAAAAGAACGGCTCGCGCTCGCGCTCCCGCTCGCGCTCTTTTGAATTGTTTCCGTTTGCTAGAAAAATGATCTAGTTTTATTTGTCAATTTTTGCTTCTCAATTTTTCTTTGAGTTATATTTAACTCTCACTATGATTTTAAAACTTCTACCTTATTTTACTATACATTTATTTTTACCTATAAGTGCTATTTTTCATACATTTTTAGCGGTAGTTCGGCCATGACCCTCAGATCCTTCACTGAACCTATTTTTAACTGAATAATTTAAGGAAGCCAAAAGAAAACTAATTAATCATAATCTTATTATCTTATTTAAAGAAAATTTAATCTTCTTTGACAGTGACACGTATAAGGAGAATTTGCGAAAGTCAATGGAAGGGCCAGGTTATTTGAGCGAAGGTAATCCGTTTCGTACAGCAGCATTACGATACTACGGCCACGATGGAGCCAACCTACTTAAGGCCCATTTACATTGAAATTTCGAAAACGCTGACAACGATTATTCCGAAACGAATGGTAAAGCCCTGCTAGATTTTTTACATAAAGTACCGACTTTTAACTCTAGGTGGCGCTGCTAAACGAGCGTGCGCTCTTACGGTTTGCGCTCGCAAATTTTAAAAACGAGCAATCGCGCTCATCGCTCGCAAAATTTCGAGCGCGCTCGTTTTAGCTCTGCTCTTTTGTCAGAACTAGACATAATATTTGTTATGTACCCCGGTACATGTGCACTTGTACTTGGCTCTCCTTTCTCCGCTCCGGGGGAAAACGCTCAAAAAGAGGTGAAAGGGCGAGCCAGGGAATGTCAGTGAGGCAGTCAGTCAGGTCCTCAGCAGTGAGTAAGAAGTATAGCAGTATTTTGGTCGGCAAGGGTTGGGTGGTTCGCTCCTGCGTCCTTTTCGGTGTTTGCTACGTACCACTGTAGTTTCTTGGGATTTGGCAGCTTAAAGCTTGAAAGCTACCTCTACAGCCATGGAGAAAGTCCCCAAGAACGAACCTGAGGAAGAGATGGAAGAAGAGGAAGAAGAAGGTACCAAAGGAGCACCTCGTCGCGTCGGAATTGCAGGCAGCCTCATGCGTAATCCCTCCGCTGATTGTTAAACGGGCACGTATGTATTTAACATATTGCATACAATTGGGTCCCTCGAAAAGTCAGTGCAGTGATTCGACCATTTTCGCACTCAAAAAGCCCCTGTATTTCTGTAAGTGCCCGTGTGCAGTTTTTGCTCACAAACTAGCAAGAGGGGTCTCTAATTGACTTGTTAACCAAAGTTTGATGATTTTTGACATGGATATGAATTTTCTATTCAACGCTGAAAGATGAACGGTACTACTGTATTTTTTCGCATTTTTAGACGTTATAATTTCCACAAATGTCTCAATAGTTTATAGCCCTAATGCCCTAAAAGAACCCGTGGTTCGGAAACGGTGTCTGCTGTTTCGAAGGGGATTTTTTTTGTTAAGATGGTGACTGAACGGGTCACCCTTAATTGATCGATGCGGACCAAATAACAACTATGGTGGACACAAACTCACACAGGATCATTCAGAGGATTTTAAAAGGAATAGCTTATTAAAAGCTACTCCCAGAAGGTCAAACCATCAATTATCATAAATAACGCAAATAACTGTAAAATTTGAACGATGTCATTGCTCAAAAGCGTCCACAATTGGCCAACAGAAGAGGCAACTTTGCCGATGTGAAAAAAATTGCTCGAAGTTCCCAGGGATGTTCTATTGCACAATTCTTACAGTTCTGACATTGCTCCGTTAGACTATCATCTTTTTATCTCTCTTCAAAATTCTCTTTATGCAAAAACTTTCGCAAATTTGGAGGCCATAAAAAAGCACCTCGATCAGTTTTTTTGCAAAAAAAGCAAAGACGTTCTTACAGAAACCAATCTTTGTATTTACCCAATCGTTGGGCTAAAATGATCGAACAAAGTAATTAATATACTATTGAATAAAATTAGTTGTGTTCAGAGAAATTCGCTTTCGAATTTAGGGTAAATTACTGCACGGACTTTTCGAGTGACCCAATAAATATTAGCTATTAGATTCGACGCAATAAAATTTGACATTTTACGCATGTTTTAACTGTCATCGTCAACTTTGCTTCAAAAATTCGCACGCTGAAAAGTGAAAAAAGTGAAAACTACCGATGGATGACGTCATGAATCAAGCCAGCAAGTCTGTCCCGTTTCAAAGTTTAGTATCTCAGCAGTTTCCCACTGGGCCATTCCGGTTCTCATTGTCCCCTGGCGGGCAAAGCTTTAATCTTGGGTTTACCGTACTAGTCGTGTGCTGATCTTCGAGAGTAAATTAAGTATTTCCCTCAAAATCATGGCTGTTGCGCTTCGATTTTTTAATCGGTCTGCAAATGTAACGTACATATATTTTTGGAACATTTATAGAGTCGTTTAGTTAACTTTTGCCAAAATTGGCAGGCCAGTTTGGAATACAGTGTATCTGTGACTGTCTAGGAAGAAAAACTACAGAACACTTTAGCAATATCACCTAATTCATAAAATTATTTAATCCGGAAGCCGAGTAATGCATTTTTCTATTTTGCAGGCTGTAAATAGATCTTTGCCCGCTGTTTCAGCGACCCTGAACGTGACCCCCTCTGCCAAATTCCATCAAGCATCGATCCAGGGCTCTGCTATTGTAAGAAAAACCTTTATAACAACAATTCTTCATCGCACTTTGATACTTTTATGTGTCTGCACCGCCAACCTTCTAACTTCTTTCTCTTTCACTTTTTAACGCTGCACATTTCCAGAGGGTACGAGACTGGGGAAATTACGTCACTTAATGTTTTATTTATTTTATCATATTTTTAGTACGAAAAAATTAAAATTCGTTCTGATTTATTTAGCAAGCGCCTGTGTCAAAACCGGAAGGCCGTACAACATGTACTTTGATTCCTGGCGATGGTGTAGGCCCAGAATTGATGTATTCCGTTCAAGAAGTCTTCAAAGTATAATCAAACAGAAAATAGAGTAAATCACCGAGACTCATGCCATTATTTTGACAGGCTTCTGGAGTACCCGTTGATTTTGAACAACACTTCCTGAGTGAAATTCACCCCGGAATGAGCGCCACTTTGGAAGACGTCGCTTCTTCCGTCCTCCGACACGGAATCTGTCTAAAAGGAATATTGGCCACGCCTGATTACAGCCACTCAGGCGAATTACAATCGCTTGATATGAAACTCAGGTACTGTACTTTCCTCACCGTGCATTAGACCTACTTTAGTCAAAGAAACTCACCATATACGGATAGAGTTCGTAGTAGCAGGAAACTTGCCGTCATTTAAATATTTTTACATTAATTTGTTGGTGTGTGAGTTACATGCATGTATTGATAAATTGTACTTTGCGGAAAGCACATCTGCTTTACCTATTACTGGCTGTTTAGAGAAATTTGATCGACAATGCTTTATGAAAGTGTATTTTAATTCATGAATAAATATTACTATAAATGTTGAATAATGATTTTAACATTGTTAATTCTTTTCAAGGTATTCTTACGTTGATTTTAATTAAATTTCTTTTATATATTAGGCGAACTTTGGATCTCTACGCTAACGTTGTCCACGTGAAAAGCTTGCCCGGCGTCAAGTGTCGTCACAATAACATCGACGTTATTATTATTCGTGAACAAACTGAAGGTGAATATTCTGCGTTGGAGCACGAAAGTGTGAAGGTAACCTTTTGCGATTTTTCTGTAAAAGAATGATGGGAAAAATAAAGAACTTGTGCTATAGGGTGTTGTGGAATGTTTGAAGATCATCACCGCCGAAAAATCGCGCAGGATCGCCAAATTTGCGTTCGACTACGCGACGAAACATGGTCGCCGTAAGGTGACGGCGGTTCATAAGGCCAACATCATGAAACTGGGCGATGGCTTGTTTCTGCGTTCGTGCTCGGAAGTAGCCAAATTGTACCCTCGTATCCAGTTCGAGACCATGATCATTGACAACACTACTATGCAGCTGGTTTCGAATCCGCATCAGTTTGACGTCATGGTCATGCCAAACTTGTATGGTGACATTGTGGACAATTTGGCGGCTGGATTGGTGGGTGGAGCTGGTGTGGTAGCCGGTGTTTCTTTTGCCAGCAACTGCGCAGTTTTTGAGCCGGTAAATTAATTTTATTAATAATACATAAATTCAGACTCCACATTAATGAATATTTTTCATTCTTTCAAGGGTGCGCGCCATACGTACTCGGAAGCTGTGGGTAAAAACGTAGCAAATCCGACTGCTATGTTGCTAGCCTCTGCTAATATGTGCAACCATATTGGCTTGGAATATTACGGAAATATGATTAACAGTGCAGTAGAACGCGTCTTGAAAGCAGGAAAGGTACGATTCATGAAAGTTTACTTAGGAACAAGTCTCACCATATGGTCTGTTTAGGTCAAGACGAAGGACATTGGCGGACATTCTTCAACGAACGAGTTTACCGCTGCGATTATCAATAACTTACGTCATTAACATCCGAGATCGCGTTTGTGTTTTGTGTCTCTTGTTATAATACATAGTCAAATACTTAAAAAACGAAGAAGAGAATTGCTTTGTAATTTGAGGCCTTAGTGTCAATGGTAGGAAGCGGTAGGAAAACGTCAAACGCAAGCATTACACGAACGCGCTGTTCGTGTAATGTGTAATGCTGAAATGTGTAATTTAATGAGCTTAATAAGTGGAAGATTCTTTCGTCTGATCGTTCAGGATTCTCCCTTAGTTTTCTTGTGATTAGTGTAGAGTCAAAGCAAAGATGGAGAAGGAATTGATTATCCCCGGTGTGCCGGCTGGGGGGAATGCCAGAAAGAAACCTTAACCAGATTTTAGCTCTGGAAAGACATTCATTAAAAGACAGAATTTTCAGCTACATGCATGCCAAATTACAATAAAAATCAGGAGTTAAGACTAGTTCTGCAGGTTTATAATAACGAGGGTAAATTGTGCATCAAAGTAACCAAGGGTTAGCTGTGTGAACGCGGGAGCGCCCTTTTCCATGGTTAGCCAAATGTAAACAAACTGGCCACTCCTGCAAGCCACGTGCGGCTGTTGATAGTTCAACTTTGCCAAGCTTTTCAGGTAAATTTTAGCGAAGCAACTCTGATTTGCAGCAACATTTAATATAATTAGCGCTCATTCTGTTAATAGTTTTCGTTCAGTATCCTAAGAGGACATAATCATGGCCTCGGTTTCTGAGTCCAGCATAAAAGATGAACTAGAAGAAGAGATTAAGAATTGGAATCCAATGGAGGAAGATTTTACCGACTGGAAACTTAATGCCTATGAAGATTACTCTCCTGGTGCAAATTTGCGTAAGCAACAAATGGCAATGCTAAAGTATGTAGATTTGTATAGTTAGTTCCAGTAATTTCATTAATGTATTATTCATATTTTATTATATTTGTAGGAACGAATTAGTCAATTACAAACTGTTCGTTGGAAATATTCCGGTACAACTACAAAGGGTATTTCTTTTTTTGCTTTTTGTCCCTTTGTTTCACAAAGTAATAGGGTCTTTATCGTAAGGTAGAGCGGAATTCTCAACATCTTTAGTAAAGCTGGCGTAGTCCGGGACGTTATGCGTAAATTTTCTATGCGAACTAGCAAATGTTTTGCAATCTTGGAATTCAGCCATATTAAGTATGCACAGCCTTTTCGGTTATATCCGTCTTTTAAAACCATTTTGTAGAGAGTGTTATGAAGCTATAATTCTTTTTCACCAAAAACCACCACATTTCTTCCACGTGAAATTTGCTGACATCGATAACCGAAGTACCAGAGATAGCAATACCGGAGAAACGGAGCCTGAAATGTCTGTTCAGTCAAATCACCGAGAAATTCCTCTATCGTTCTTACCTTCGGCAGTTACTTCAGTACCTAAATAACTTTTCCGCAGAAAAATGTCTTTCTAAGAATTTAACCATATAGGCCTTAGTTACGTTCTGTCGAGACCCGCAAGAAGTTTGGCTCCAGCTAGAAACTAACAAGGATGTAGTTTCCGAAATTCTTACGTTGATTAGCAAAGCCAAGCGTGAGACTTGTCATATCATTGACGAGGGAGATTACTGCTTAGCTCCCTACGAAGGCTTTTGGTAAGCTAACAATAAAAATTCTGGTGACTACCAATAAAAAAGAACAAAAGATGGTACCGACTCCGGTTAACCCGGTACTATGACCGTCTGTCTCAGTTTAGCGACGTGAAGTATACGGATCGGGCTGGTTTTGAATCTTTGGTGTCTTTTCTTATTAGGAATTTACTTCCTAAACTAATTCTAATCCCAATTAATTGGAGATCATTCAACTCAATTTTGATTTATTTCGTTTTACTAATTTCACGTGTACTAAATTCAAATCTCAAGGTATCGCGCTGTGGTGGAAGGCATGGTTTTGCCCCATGTGTGGGTCTTGTTTGTTGATTTCGGTAACCGCGCAAAACTCAACATCTCGGATGTAAAGATCTTGCCAGCAAATCTTTACTCCCAGCCGCGTCAAGCGCTTCGTGTCGGACTAGCAGGATTACACTGTGATTTGGAAGTGTGGTCTCCTGCAGATATCGACAAACTGCAAAACTTGTTGATAAGTGAGGAATCAGATCAGCTTTGGACCATTGAGGACACCGGAAAAGTAGGCTCCACTTTTTGTACGTGTTTACTGCATATTCTTAGATTTCTTTTTTTGCACCAGGATATTCGTGGCGTGCCACAAGTGAGGATAAGAGGTAAACAGGGCGTGATCAATGAAAAATTACCTACCATTTTCCCAGCCATGGAATTGAATCTTGAGCAGTACACGGCACAAGTATGGAAGAACTAAAGCTCGTTCTTTTTTCCAGTTTTTTATGTAATTCTGTGCGATCTTTTAAGGATATCCAGAATTTGGGGCCTCCGAGACATGATACGTCGGCTTTTTCGAAAAGGTAGAGTGACACCGTGATTACACGTCGCGGCTTGTTCTTTTCTAATACTGGCATCGTGAGGATACATCGTTTAGATGCTAATTAAATATAGAAAAAAAATAGTCACGAAAAAATAGTTAAGTAAACTAAATTAAACTTTTTATTGTAGGTGTATGCCAGTGTGGTATTATTCGTTACCAACTGTTCAGCTGGCCTTGGAGGATTATACAGTAATCCTTGTCGAGGCCAAAACATTGCCCTTCTTGGCAGTTCAGCTTCTAGGACCCCAAACGAAGCAGATCTTGGAGCTTTTGCTAAATGACATGATTCCTTGCCAATTTAGTCCGCCGTTGGCTCGTATTCCGCAGATAGACGAAGTACTAGGAGCGTGTTTCGTCGGACGTCAGTGGTGCCGTGTTCAAGTCCGCAGTGTCGATTTCGAGAGTAGGGTCACTTTTGTTGGTTGCGTTGACTACAGTCATGAGAGAAAGTTTAAGTTTGACGAACTGCGAGAATTGCCCGAAAAAGCCGCGAAAGTAAGAATCCCGAATTTATTAGTTATTATTCATTGTCAAATCGCCTTCTAGCGCCCGATATGTTTGCATCGCGTTAAACTGCACGGCGTTCCGGATTGTTCGGAAAACTTCGCGCCAGCGCAGGAATTGCTCCTCGGCCATCTCGAGCAGATCCACGAGATGAAAGTGGTAAATTCGTAATTTTGCCTTTCTGCTATACAAAAAGCTAAGCCGTCCGGAGGAGAAAAGCTGCTGCGAGTGTGAAATAAAAAATAACGGAAAATTTAGTGGAAATATCAAAGTTTTCGAGTATAATTTTGCGGAATGTGAGTTTAATGCTGTTTGCTTTATAGAAGAAGGACGGAGCCATACCGTTGGTCCGAATGATCCACATGGAGACCAAAATGAATCTCAACAGAGAACTACTGCGATATGTTCCGGAACAAGGAAATTCAGTTCGTCATGAATATACAACAACTGAACCAAGTCAGCTATTTGCTGTGTTTTGGGGAACTTGTTTAAAATTCTTATGTACAGGACAGTTTATGTACGAGAATTGTGGTATGTCGGTACCAGCAAAAGAGGGCGAACCACTGGAATTAATGGTCTTAGACGTGGGAAGCTCGACGTGGCTTATGTTGACCCTAAGTGATGCTGAGCTTTTGTCTCAATTTGCCGACTTAAACGACGACATCAATACCGCTTTTACAACCACGGAGGCGGAAAAACCCTATATGCCTATCGAGGGTGAACTCGTTTTGGCTTATTCGGCACAAGGCGTGTTGCAATTTTCATAAGCTAAAGCTAAAAGCCTGTGATCTCATAGTATGGTATTGGATGTTTAGGTAAAGCTTGGATACGAGCAGCTTGTATGTGTGCCAGTAATGATCGTCCTCAAGAAGCTCTTTTGGTCTGTGTGGATTTGGGCTCGCTGGAAAATGTACCGACAAAGTGCATCCGTCCAATGGAAGAGCGATTTATGAATGTCCCAATGCTAGCTACGCTTTGTGCGTTAAAAGGTAAACGTAAATAAAGAGGTTTATGTTTGTAATTCTGACTGATTCGGGAATTTAGGCTACGAAAACAGGCAGGATCAAAATGTAGATAAGGCTCTGAAGGAATTACTGCCGATGCACAATACCGTGCAGGCTACGATTGTAGGCCAAATGGATGGTGCTTTATTAGTGGACATTCCTTCCGTCATTGAGCAATTGAAGAAAATGGGCTTGTAATAGTCCTTTGTTACTTTTTGCATTTGAATATGTTTTTTGCATTCTAACAGAATGACAATCAAGAAAAGCTGGAATAAAACTAAATATTTTTCACGTATTTTGACGAATAGTGAATTTACTTTTTTTTCTAAGTGATTGATGCTACAGTTACACGAGAAACCGAGTATAGTCGAACCCGGGGGGTGAACACTCGTTCAATCAAGACAACTTTTGTTACATTTGGCTTTCCGTTACGTTCGTCTGTTGTTGTTTTTTTCTTGTAAAGAGGGACGTCAGCATTGACATGTAATTCCATACATCTGAGTAATATAAGACCGTCCTTATTTGAAGCCGTGACATTTTTGCTGGTCAAATCGCGTAGCATAATGTTTAACGTCCATAGAGTAAATATATACTAGAGAGAGCATGGAGACCTTTCCTGATGGACCTTTTGTTACCACTTTCTGAGGCCCCAGGCTAGTGCCCCCAGAGAGGAGGCTTGGCCAAGCCAGGTAGACGGTTTAATCGTCTAACCGGGAATTTTGAAAATGAGCCTGAAAAAAGAATCGATACAAAGGCTATGCGTATCGATTTTCAGCTATGTAGCACCAGAAACAGGCGAGATTTTAAAAACGTACACAAACAAGGTTTGTGCTTCCCACAGAGCACACTCCATAATATACTTACTCTATAATATATTTACTCTATGGTGCTTTCTTCTATTAGTATCGTTATCGTTAGAAACATATTTTCATTGACAGCAAGTTATAAAGCTATCGATGTTTTTATTAATCCCATCGATGCGTTTCTTCCAGCCACTTTCTAGCCAATCACCACTTCTTCTGCTCCAAGCTTCTCTCTCAGCCAATCAGCACTTCTTCCGCTGCATACGAACTCCTCCTTTTCAAAACATTTTCTTGTAACGGCACTTTATACAGGGATGCGGTCTCTGGTGTGCTCTGTGTTAACGTCATTGCATTTTTGTGTTATTTTGAAAATTGTCCCATTCCCGCCAGTTTCCAAAACTATTTCGTGATGCTACTAGATGGTGTCAGAGTCAGTTAGTTTTATCCTCGAAGCGAATCGTGTTTCGCAATTTCATAAGACGGCTTTGCCTCTTTCCCACGTTGCGTTAAAGCAACGCGTGTTTTGGTGCAATCTTAAACATCGAAAAGTTATAGATTAGGCCAAAATGCGTATTGAAAAGTGTTACTTCTGCTCCTCAAATATCTATCCTGGTCATGGGATCCAATTTGTTAGGAACGACTGCAAAGTAATGTCTGATTTGTAAATTTCTAAGTTAACTAAACTGTCATTGAACTTTTAGATATTCAAATTTTGTCGGTCGAAATGTCAAAGAGCATTCAAGAAAAGGAAGAACCCGAGAAAGACTAGATGGACCAAAGCTTTCAGAAAGGCCAATGGCAAAGAATTGGCCGTGGACGCTGCCTTTGAATTCGAAAAGCGTAGAAACGTTCCTGTCAAGTATGACCGAGATTTATGGCAGAAATCAGGTATGTTACTTTTCATCGCGAGAATACATGTTTCACAAGATATCGACTGTTAAGCCAAATATGCTGTTACATTTACGATTCAACAGTGGTTTTATATAAGAACTCGTTTGCTCTAAATCTGTCTGCGTCGCCACGGACTGATTTCTGCATTAATTTCTTGCATATTAAAGCTAATAATAGATAATATATAGAATGATCACGAGCAATCGAGCAATTCGTTTCTCAGTATTGTGCTTATTTTTTAATGAAATCCTTATTTAAGATAAGAGTGCAGCGTTTGTTTCTTGTGTCTTATTTTTTCATTTAAAATTGAGAATTTTTATGTCATTTTATGTTAATTTATTATTTAACTATTATTTATTTCATTTTCTTTTCATTTGTTATTTAACTGCTATTTATCTGTGTTTAATGTTCCTTTTTTAATTATTATAATTTTGTTGTGTTTCTTGTAGTGGAGGCAATGAAGAAGGTGGAGAACATCCGACAAAGACGACAAGGTCTTTTCATCAACAACAGATTAAGGAAAGCCAAGGAAGTTGATCTTCGTCGGGATACTAGTACTGTTCAAAGGGATATTTCATTGATTCGCTCTCCTGCCGCTGGTCTCAAGAAACGAGAGCAACAAATTGTCGAAGAAGTTCATGAACAGGATCGTGAAATGGATGTGGAATAAATGTAATCTGAAATTTTCATCGGGTCGCTTCAATACAAACACTTTTAAAATTATACGCCCTCTTCCTGTGTATTTCAATTGTATATTATTCTTATTTTCAGTTGTTTTTATTCTCACAATCGAATGAATGCAACAGCAAAAAAAGGTAGAAACATCTATGACCTTTTATCTTGCACTTGTTATTTTTACTACAGAATGACTACTTTCCTATGAATATTCGACAAAAAGTTGCTGGTTGTGTCCGTTCACTCATTTCGCGCATTTTCCGCTAAACGTACCCTTCTGAATACAGCTCGAATTACGCGCGTTATCAAGGCCTGCACAAATTATTTTTAATTTTGTAAATAACTAGGTTCGTACTGAAAAGATAAGCCACAGAAGCTAAATCTTGCTTTGAAATTCAGATTACGTATTTCGTGTTTCCGCTTGGATTTCAACTTGCCGGCCAATCGCCTAACCTGAGGGCATCTGAAGGACCTATGGGAAACTTCATAGGAGCGAAGCTCCGCCCCTTTGCTTGGCTAACAAGCAGTGTTCCGGATCTTTTCTTTGCGCGGATCTTCGATCACTATCGATCATTCGTCAACTTCTGTCGATCCGATCCGATCAAATTCAGCAAAACTTTAAAAAAAAGTAGATCCGGATCGGGAAAGATCCCGATCCGATCAAAGATCCGATCATTCCGTTAATTATCGAAATTCCGACAATTATTAAGAAATTACAAAATAAAAAGAGATGAGAAGTTTTTAGTTATGCCCACCAGGTGGCCTGATTTTGATCGGCAAAGGATCGTCAATAAAATAGATCCGATCCCTGCCATTTTACGGTACCACGCCGATCCGATCAGATCCGATCAAATGATCGGAACTGATCGGATCTGATCGGATTTTTTTTAAAAGATCCAGAACACTGCCTGCAAGATGCACGACTGAGAAGCCAATCCAAAAGTATATGGAATCTAGGAAAATCGAGATAACGCCCATAAAAACAGCCAAAGCCAGCACAGCAAAGGCAGCATAGGCATTTGCGTAGATGTCCGGATGCCGATTTTGGTAGATTTTCAGCATGCACAAAATTGCTATGCAGTACATAAAGGTAGTATCTAAAAGATGAGAGGAAAGAAGATTCACCAGTTACAAATTAAAATAACGGAAAATGACATTACCAAACTGATAATTGGCGTGAGTAGGACAAATGTGGTAACACGCGCTCAAGGTTCCATTATCAACACGCGCTCAAGGCTTCCATTATCAACGCAATTCCCATGGCGTAAAACAGACCGTAATGCTGCGGAATTCCGTAGTACTAGATGAGACAGAAGAATGGTACGAATTAAAGAAATGAGTATGAATTAAAAAAAACAGCTAAAACTCACACTTACCTTTTCTAACCTGTCGTGACTACTAACATCACGTCGGCGAAGTACACCTCTTCGCCGAACCATTATGCAGAACAGCACTCCTAGCATGGTGTATCCAATATTAGAATACATGTGATTGAAATCTGTCAGATAGGCAAACGGACGAGCGCACAGAAAGTTGTAGTAGCACAAGTCTTGGTCACCCGTATCGTTGACAATACGCTGGTACGTGACAACCAACTGCAAAACGGGCAACGCATAGAAGATCGTTACGGTAATTAAGGTCCATAAATAAAGCTGAGATTTCTTTGCATGGAAGCTAGGAGACTTGCGTGCTAAGTCAGCCACAAACAGAAAAGTTTTGGTTCTAAGGAAAAACGATAAATAAATAAAAGTATGATAAACGCATCAACCATTTATAGTTAACTTGCCTAAACACGTCTTTATCGGAATAAGCGTCGGGAAGCATATCAATCTCGGTCTCATCAAGGGAAGATCCCATAGAACTACTCCTCTCAGGTCGTCGATTTACCGTATGAGCTGCAAGTAGACAAGATAGAAAATAGATAAAAGCTTTTCGAAATACGTCTATTTACTGTCCCCAGTTGCTCCATATCCAGATCGAGCTGTTGCAATATCTTGTCTTTCCAACAAACTGGGCTCTGTCGGTTCTGTGTCAGGCTGAGCACATTTGACACAAAACATTATGAACGCCATTAAATAGAAAATATTCCTAAGACTCCGAGAAAAGCGATGAGGAAACAAGTGCGGCTGGTTTTTTCTTTGATCACGAAGCTGACAAACTTCGCACGAGTTTGTCAGCACTGGAAGAAAGTGTGAACCCGTGCACCCATAATCGTCTGCTTTCGCGGTAAATACGACAAAAAAGCCATCTGGGAAACGGACACGCTGCAGAAACCAGGATCAGTGAAGATAACGACATTCTCTCTGTTACTGTTCAACTTACGTCTATGGTCATGACGGACTCGTTCATGGTTGTTTGCCACATGCCTTCATACTTGATATTTCTATCAAACTCAAAGGCTGCACACTAATACGGAAAAACAACAAAGCTAAGTAACTGTAGTAAAGTAGCCAAGGAATATTACCGTCATATTTTGAACTGCAACGGACATACAACTCTCATCGGTAGAGCTTACTAACAGCAGTACAGTGTCGACATTTTCTGGAAAAATAAACTGGTAATACTGCGGCTCAGCTGGTGTGAAAATGAACTGCCGTTTTTCCGCACGTCTGAAGCGATATTAAACAAGAAACAAATAATATTGGTCCGACACGGTTCTTAAAAACGTTACCTACCACACGTCTTTTCAAAGTATCTGATATAGTCCTTGTACTGTACATTTACTTCGCAAATCTGTTAGTTTGCAACAAATTACGTGCTCCCTTTTCACGGGCAAATAATGTAAAAGTGATGCTGCAGTGCGACAGATAATGCACTAATTAACAATAGCAGCGTTCTTGCCCTTTTTTCTGCACCTTCCGGCGTAAAATCCGACAAGGCAAAGTAGGTAGGCCATTTAGCTTCCTTCTTAAACGCCTTTTAAACTCCTAGGGATATGAGCAATTATTAGTAACGAATTGCTGCTTGGATAAACTTTCATCGTTACTTGAGCAATGCCCATTAAGCCCTGTTTAACGGAATGAAGGCAATACGCTAGGGTTTACTTACGTAAAAAAATTATAACATTTTATCATTACTATTATTTTAGTTCACTTCCGACACTGCAATGTCCACCCCCAAGGTGAAACATTGTAGTTTGCCTGCTTTTTCCCCACGTCTTCACGGCCATTCCGTACTTTTCAAGCCCACGGCTCCAATCAGAATAAATGTGTTGATAATCATGCGTCTTGGCAGGTGCTGCGCATCCACAGTGATATTATACGAGTAGAGCGTATTTGCTCGCTTCTGTTTTGCGGACACCCATCCGCACCAAACCTTGCTCCGTTGTCTGAATAATGTATCTGGCCTGAAAGACACGAAAACACGGCACTGAATATCGCTTCAACTTTAGAATTCAAACTGGCGATAACTTTTGTCTAGTAGAATTAGAAAGCCACCCATATAATTTGGGATAGGGGATCTTCAAGGGTTTATTAGGCACCTGCTTGATAAACGCTTCCTGTAAAGTAAGGTTTTATACTATAACATCTTCCAGGTCAAATGTGATTTTACTTGAGAAGATCCTAGAAGTAGACAAGACTTTGCGATATTTATTGGGAGGAAAGTATTCAACAGTTTCATATAACGTGATAAACACAAATAAAAAAATGGCGGCAACAATGAAATCTAAATTAATGTAACAAAGATGGTGGCAACAATGAAATCTAAATTAATGTAACAAACATGGCGACAACAATGGAATTTTATTTTACATTCCAACTGTAATTACATTTAAATTAAAGTAGTCAGTTAGTTAGTTAAAAGCTCAAGTTACGTTGAAAATAATGTCAATTAAAAATAATGTTCTGCTCGAACAAAGGCAAATACATTTGCTTTCAAAGTGTGTTTTTATACATGATTTGTTTTATACACCACTTGATTTATACACCACAAGCACAATGATGAACAACTAACCCACAGTTCGCAATAAAACGAAGTGGTTCACTATTACTTTTCACTTCATTCTGACACAAATCTATTCAGATTTATGTATAATTCGAAGCGAGCGTTTGAGAAACTGCACCAACACGCAAATGATAGTTATTATATCTTGATAAGTATCTCGCGAGAATTATAGTATACACTGTAGGGTACAAATCCAAAGCGAAGCGACGAAGGCGCTGAAGTTCACGGAGCCTTTTTTTTCAACGAGCCTCGGAACAAGTTCAAGATTTACGATAATCCGAAGCGACACTGCAACATATTTAAAACATAATTGGTAATCGTCAACAAACAACTCTAGAAAGCAACTTGTCTACGGCATTCAGATGCAATAGTTGCCAACTATTACAGTACACCGTACGCGGATTTAGGTCGAGGCAACAACGAATTCTTAAAACTCCCACACAGGTTCTGAACCTTGCATTCTCTGGTTCGCGTTTTGGATTCACATCCTATTCGGTTCTCTATCGAACGCTTCTGATTGGGTCACCAGTTTCCTCCTAACGGATCTTTACAAATCTACCAATTGGAGCAGTGCAATGGCGGGGCTTGTGCTCATCAGTGTATTGGAATCTATAAATTAGCGGTTAGTGGCTATGTGAAGCCAGTTGCCCTGTTGCCACTGCGAAGGATAGACGCTACATGGTTAGCTCTTTGTTTTGTGCCTCTTGGTGACTGTCTGAGTGAAGTGAAACTTTGGAGTGACTGACGTTAAGTTTAAGTGAACCTTGTTGTGAAGTGAATCGACTGGACAGCAGTGAAAATCTGTGCGGAAATGCAGCCTGTTCACGCCGGAAGACAATTTCTTTCACGTGTGCGAAGAATACGCTTGGCTTTTAAAAGATCCTTCGGAAAACGTGGGTCCGATAACTTGGATCTGAAGTGTCCGGATGCCGCGAACCTTCGTGAGGAAACATCGGGAGCTGCTAATGGAGGGCCCAATATCATGAACTTGGCTGACGCCATACGAAGAAACAAGCAGACACGTAGATTTTTTACAGAAGCAGAACTGTATAGAATCGTACAACATGTGTCAAATGATTTAAGGTAAGTAGTTTCTCATCGTTTTTTTAAAGGTTGTTTTGCCAATTACTAACCTTCTCTCTATTTTGAAAACTAGGCGTATCCATTCGAGGAACCCGGCAGCGCCTCAGGAAATAAAGCCCGAAAATATCCTGATTGAAGCCGGGAAGGAAAATTTGTACGAACTTCACATGGGCAATAGCCAAAATTGGGATTGCCGTGACCCTGTGCCGGAAACCCTCCATGAAGACGTAAGCAAAGAGGACGTCTTTGCACTAGGTACGTTATGGAAAAGGTTATCACTAAAGGAAGAATCTAACACATTTTTCTTTGTTTTCAGGTTTGGCACTATACGAAGCGGCTGGCGGGAAGACTTTGCGGAGGAACGGGTGTCCAGAGTACCTGCCACGCTATAGCAGGAAATTAAATGCTCTGCTTTTAGTAATGCTGGACCCCAACCCGAAAATGCGGCCACCCGCAGAGGAGATTTTTTTTTATTCGCTAATGATCATTTTTTCCTCAAGAAACTAGTTCTTTTTTTTAGGATTTAATTTATTTAAGTTTTGTCAGTCGCCCTCGCCCGACAGCTTACCCAAACCACCCCTCATTGGATTCTTGATAAATCCTCTCCTTCCCTTGAGGCGGAGTCACGGTTCAATGAAGAGGTAAGCAATTATCTCAAGGTTTTGCTCAAAATCCAATCGTAAAACGTTATGGAATTTTTTCAAAATTTCGTTTTCATTTTACAAAATTTCGTGTACAAAACTTTCATCCCTTTTACAAAATTTCGTGGTAGTAAATGGTAAATTAATAATTATAAAAAATATATAAAAAAAATACAAAAAATATAAAAAATACAAAAAATAAAGAAAAAACAAAAAAATACAAAAAATTCAAAACTTTAAAGAAATAAAAAAATGTTAAAGGAAGAGGTAAGCAGTTATCGCAATGCTTTGCTCAAAATCCAATCGTAAAAAGTTATGGAATTTTTTCAAAATTTCATTTTCATTTTACAAAATTTCGTGTACAAAAGTTTCATACGTTTTAAAAAATTTCGTGGTAGTAAATGGTAAATTAATAATTTAAAAGAATAAAAATAAAAGCATTATACATATATGAAAAATTTTAAAAAAATAAAAAATTAAAAAAATTCCAACAATTTCAAAAATTTTAAGAAATAAAAAAATGTTTAAGGAAGAGTTAAGCAATTATCTCAAGGCTATGCTCAAAATCCAAACGTAAAACGTTATGGAATTTTTTCAAATTTTCATTTTACAAAATTTCATGTGCAAAATTTTCATCCCTTTTAAAAAAATTTCGTGGTAGTAAATGGTAAATTAATAATAATAAAAAAATATATAAAAATACAAAAAATAAAGAAAAAACAAAAATTTACAAAAATTACAAAAAATTACAAAAATTAAAGAAATAAAAAAATGTTAAAGGAAGAGGTAAGCAAGGCTTTGCTCAAAGCTTTGCTCAAAATCCAATCATAAAACGTTATGGAATTTTTTCAAAATTTCATTTTCCTTTTACAAAATTTCGTGTTCAAAATTTTCATCCCTTTTACAAATTTTCGTGGTACTATTTTTCAAGGCTTTCAAAGCATACAAAAATCTCGAAGTTTCTTGAAAAATAAAAAAAAGAAAAGTCTCAAATTTCAATATTTCCTTCCAGTTAAAAGGAAAATGCTTTTTGGAACCTGAAGGGTGGCTGCCTTTTTTTAATACGATTATGATTATTTCATTAATATTATATTTATTTCCAAATCAAAATAGATTCTTCTAGCATTCTTCCTTTGCACAAACACAGCCAAACAGTTTCGGTCTCAAATTGGTAAAAAGAGAAGCTAACACTACAGTTTCTTTGAAATATTGCTTCCCATAGTAAGCCTATTTGTATTACGTTGATAAGTAGGGCTGATAACTGACCGGCTCCGATCGGCTTTGGAGGTTCTCAAGCCGAGCCGAAGCCGGTCCAGGTCAAGCCGAGACGTTAATGGTGAGCGAAAAACATATCACCTATATACAATTGATACATATTCACCGATTTATAATCAAGAAAAGCCTTAGAAAATATTATTATAAGAATATCCTTTTTCGTAGATGAAAGCTTCTCATGGTATAAGGTCTCTATGGCGTACATTGCGCATATCATTTTAGTATGCGGTTAGTTTGATGAAACATTGAACAGTTCAAGTAATACTAAGACATCAAAACAACATGCAACTTTCCAGTAATAAAGGTGGTATTGTAACTAGGGCTGATAAACGGCTCGGCTCGGCTTGACCTGAACCGGCTTCGGCTCGGCTTGACCTGAACCGGCTTCGGCTCGGCTTGACCAGGACCGGCTTCGGCTCGGCTTGGCTTGACAAGGACCGGCTTGTGAACGACTTGACGGCCAACTTTCACAAGATTCGACCCCTGTTTAAAATTCCAACACAAGAATGTACGGTGAAAGAAGAGAAAGGACTTTATAGGTGAAACGATGGTTATAATTCTTCAGAAATTTTCCCCACCTTTGTTACTTAACTGTAAGAATAAGGAGAAAATATAGTGAAAAGTATAAAGTTTACGCATTATGGAGAAAATACGTTCAGTCAATCTTGTCAATGGGGTCTTGGATGAAAAACGGGATTAGATTAAAATATAGCTAACTTGCAATTTTCAACGAACAGAAATCTTGCCAAATCTGTCGTATTTTTTATGTATGACACATGACTCATTTTTTATATTTTTGTTCTGCTTGGCAAAGACCGGCTTCGACTCGGCTTGACAAGGATCGGCTTCGGCTCAGCTCGGCTTGACAAGGACCGGCTTCGGCTCGGCTTGACAAAGACCGGCTTCGGCTCGGCTTGACAAAGACCGGCTTCGGCTCGGCTTGACAAAGACCGGCTTCGGCTCGGCTTGACAACCTCCCAAGCCGAGCCGAACCGAGCCGTTATCACCTAATTGTAACTGAAGCTAGATATGCAAAAGGCCTGTCCCTGTGAAGATGTCACTGGGGGAAACAAGAAAGGGGGACAGCCGGACGTACGGAATTGGCATAAGCCGAAGCAAGCACGGTTAGTCCGGCTAAGTTGCAGAGACAGGCGTAGGCTATAGCCTACGTATACCGTGCGTAGGCTATAGGTATACCCGACGTAAGGTATACCCGACGGCTCGCTACAGTCATCTTTTGTAATTATTGTAATTACGATCCGGCTTCTGGGGAAACTCAATTTTGCCAATATACGCATAGAACATAGACCAATATGTACTAGCAGCCAAGATACATTAAAGTTCCAGAAATTATAGCGTATTTCAAGGGCGGTAATTTTCAATGAAAAGGAAATCGAACGTCGCGATAAGGAATTTGGAGCGAATCAATAAAACTGTGCGACAAACATTCCGGACATATAATCAATTTAACAGTTGATAAATATTCTACCGATTTATAATCAAGAAAAGTCTTAAAAACATTACTGTAAGAATATCCTTTTTCGTAGATGAAAGCTTTTTAAGCTATAGGGTCTTCATTGCTTACATCTCTATTGCATACAGAATTTTGGTATTTGATGTTTTTACTCATGTGTTGTTTTGATGTGCGACGCGTATTATTTGACCTGTTCAGACAATGTTTCATCAAACTGACCGCATACTAAAATGATATGCGCAATGTACGCAATAGAGACCTTATACCATGAGAAGCCTTCATGTACGAAAACGGATATTCTTATAATATATTTTCTAAGGCTTTTCTTGATTATAAATCGGTAGAATATGTACCAGTTGTTTATTAGTGACTGTCCGGAATGTTTTTCGCAAACTTTTATTAATTCGCTCCAAATTCCTTATCGCGACGTACACTGTAAAAAATTTCGACCATGTTTAGGTCGAAAAAATGACCGAAAATCGTGGAACTGAGAATAGTAATTTTTTTTTACCTAAATTTCATAATGGGGGGTAGTGACATAAAAGCGGTCGTTAAAAAATGACCGAAAAGTGGTAACTAAATATAACCGGAAAGTGTTGATTAAAAATGTCCCTTAAGTGGATATTAAAAATACTGAAAAATGTACCTATCAGCGCCAGACGTTGGCGTACTTTAATACCAAAAGCTGGCTGAAATAACCTCATAAATGGCGTTCCTGTCCCGAAAGCTGTTACTCCATATATCCAAAAAATGGTTGATATTAACTATCAAAAAATAGTGTTGTGTATCATAACCGGTAATTAAACCAACCATTAAATTTCCTCAAAAGTTATACCGCTTTGTATTAGAATAAAGAATGGCAAAGCATAAAATATAACTACAAAAAAACTTACACAACAAGAACACAGTGTATGTACAGTACATTGGCACATGCAAGCATAACATATTTAGCGCACAACATCCATAACGCACATATCGTACGCAAAACAAAGGCATACCATACATGAACGCACACAAAAAATGCAAAGCACAAAAATAACGACAAAAAATTGACACAACAATGAAACAATGCACAGTACATAGCATAACATACATTGCGCACATATGCAAAGCACAACATTTATAATGCACACATTATAGGCCTACACAAAACAAAGGCATAATACAGATAACGCAAATGCAAAGCATATTAGATTAAAGGACAGTAAAGAAACACAAAATCACAAACAAATAACGGCATACAAAATCGACATCACAATAGCACAATGTACAACACAATACATCGCACATACAAAGCATAAAATTGCAAACACAGAACGCACAAAGCACTAGAAATGTTGACGTGTAAATTGTCCTATCTTCCACTTCTGATGAGAGAACGAGTAAACGAAGAGACGGCTTTCTTTGGAATGATGACATCAGGATGTTTGTGCTAACAACTTTCACCTTGCCTAATAACTGTGTATCTTTTCTGCGAACCAGGGAGTTGAGGCGTGACTTTGGGTCAAATCCAGAAGCGCCGTCAAATGGATGGTTCCCATTGTAAAAAAAGGCTATTACTTAGACCATTTTTCGGCAAGTGCTTTCCTTATTGGGAATAGGTTACCAATATTAGACGACGCTTGCCAAGATTAGGCGGGGAAAGTATCATTTCTTGGTGCCACTTAACCATTTTTTGGTCGGACTGACCATTTTTTAATAATACAGTGGAACACGCTTTATTACATAGGCTCGGGACCGGACGATCTCTATGAATTTACGCGGAGTTTGAAGTAAAACGGAGTTGCCTTTTAGAAGGATAAGAAACACGAAATGAAAGCAAATATCTTTACATCTAAAATATACTTGTATTATAACGTTACTGATCAAAGCTTTCGCTATTTCTTGGGAAAAAAGTCCACAATGGAAAATTTCGACTCGCTGGCTAAGTGATTGGCTTGAGCGCTTCTTCCTTGACATCTTCACTTCCCGATTCACAGCACGCTACTAAACATGGACTAAGTAACCTATGCGGCTCGTCAACGATTAGGCGAAAGGTGAAAGGCTAAAGGATTAAGCTCGGATACGAGTTTTTTCGAAGCCTTTCTGAAAATTTTGCGGCCTCCTGGTTTCACGAATTGGCCTTGCGATTGCCTATGAAATTAGCTGGAGTTACGTAGCATTTTTAAATGCCCACCGGGACTCAGGCTTTTTATGAATTTAGGCGGTTTATGCGATTATGCGATATGAAAAAAAACGAATTCTCTCTCTACAGAATTAAATAGGAATAAAACGGGACCGTGTGTTCAGTATGAATTTAGGCGGTTTATGAAATTATGTGATATGAAATTAAGTGGGTTCCACTGTACGTACCATTTTTTGGCCTTAAATCCATTTTATGGACTATGGTAATTGACCATTTTTCGGTACCCATTTTTACAGTGTACGATTTCCTTTTTATTGAAAATTACCGCCCTTGAAATACGCTGTAATTTCTGTTGCTCTTTATGTTTAAGTTTTCTCCTGAACAAGTTATACTCGTTTTCGCGGGGGAACAATATCGGCGGACAGATTTCGTACTGGAAGCTTTTAGATATTCATGTTTAAGGTCTTTTCACTTGGCTTTCCCGAAATGTTTTACATAGTTTCAATATAGTACGTTGAGTATTTTATGAGTTAATTAATTATGTTATGTTAAATAATAATATATGTTTTAAATAAAAGTAAAAAAAACTGTACTTGCCAATTCACAGAGGTCTAATTAAGCCACTCGAGGCTGATTTACTTTCATTAAGGGGCGAAAGGGCTTTACCAGTCGTTTACGAAGTTAAAGGCCGACCGCGAATTTTGAAAGCGAATTTCGCCTTTTGAGCAAAAGTTCCAACTGACATATCTGAATTGGTTGGAAAAATGGACAACATTAATTACGGAAAGCAACTATATTTTACAAAGGCCACTTCAACACAGTAAATGGCAAAAAAGGCTTAACTGTCCAACTAAAATGCCCCGTCTATCTTTACAAGAATTGCGACGTCTGTCTTTGCAAGTATTACAAGAAATGTGAGCCAAACAACATTTAAAATATGGTGCAGCCAACATAGGATGAAAGACTGTGACCATCAATACTTCTACATCTTTCACTGTATTGTTTATACACTGTTTAAATAGCACTTTGTTTCAAAATTCGCGGTCTACCTTTTTGTATGGACAGGGATTGGTTGAAGCTTCAAGCCCCTTCACCCTTTAATGAAAGTAAATCAGCCTCGAGAGGCTTAATTAGACCTCTGTGAATTGGCAAGTACAGTTTTTTGCTCACTACTGTACATATGTCTAGATTATTTCCTCAGTTCATCGACTAACCACGATTTTTTTCGACCCCCCCCCCCCGAAATAATCCTGGTTATTACGCCATTGCTACTACACCACCCATTCTTCCTTATATATCCAGTAAAATAGATTTCTCGAGCAACGAAAATGTAATGTTTCCATATTCTACTTAATCACCTAAACCTTGCACATCCAAAAATCATATTCCCAAAAATTGCAATTTAAAACTAGAACGCTACACTCTTCTTCAGTTTGCTCGTTTCATTTAGGCCTACACCTTCATCGCATCTGTACCCACGACATCACAACATCCCGACATTCCACATCTCACCACTGCGATACGAAATATGTCACCTCATTTCCACGACGGAAACAAATATATTAAACTTTTGCTTCCATCTTTCATCATTTCCGACTTACGACAAGCTTTACTACTCCGATAAAATTAATCCCTGACAATCCAACAAGAACTCTCACTACAGCCTTCCTAAAACCCGCGCCAGCAGCAATACTGCCATCTCGTGCGTTTCAACTGAACCAACAACCGCACATCCCTACATCCTCTGCTTCCACTTGCCCAGCTTACTCGACAGGTCGCCTGTCGTCTTGTTTTGCTCATGTGAGAACTTTCAAACTGAGCAAGTGGTTGACTCTTCGGTACATCTCTGAACTCAATGTGATGAATATTACTGAGAACGATCATTTAGACGATGAAGCCAACACGTTTAAGATTGTTATTGCTACAGACATTCATTTAGGTTACGGGGAACAGCATCCAGTTAAAGGTACAATACATTTACAGTACTTGACACACGTTGAAGAAACCTTATGGATTTTTTTGTGCTTAGCGAACGATAGTTTCACGGTATTCGAAGAAATTCTCGAGTACGCTCGCGATCTGGAAGCCGACTTTGTTTTGCTGGGAGGCGATCTTTTCCATGAAAATAAACCCAGCCGGCAGTGTGTTCAAAAATGCATGCAACTCCTACGGGAATACTGTTTAGGCAACAGGGAAATTGCCGTTGAGTTTCTCAGTGACCCCAGCATCAACTTTCGGCATTGTATGAACCCGAGTATCAATTATGAAGACCCTAATATCAACATTGGAATGCCTATCTTTTCCATTCATGGAAACCACGACGATCCGTGTGGTAAGCTCCAAATTTTATTCGCATTGCGAAGCGTACAAATTCAGTAATGTATCCCTGACAGAAAAGAAATCCAGCCAAAACTATTGCCAATGAAAAGGCTTTATTCTATTTCGCTAGGTTTGGGACAATATTCGATTTTGGATTTACTAAGTACCGCAGGACTCGTAAACTACTTTGGGAAGTGGACCGATTTAAGCCACATCGAAGTGTGGCCGCTACTCTTACGGAAGGGAGAAACCAAGTTAGCTATTTACGGTTTAAGTTCCCTCAAAGACGAGCGGATGTACAGGCTTATTCAGGAGAAACACGTAAGTATTTACAGTGTTCTCTTCGCTTTTCTTGTTTAACTTGACTTGATTATCAAGGTTGAGTATAAATGCCCTATTGAAGGCACAGATGATTGGTTCAACTTATTGGTTTTGCACCAAAACCGGGCCCGGCACGGCTTGACCAGTTATGTACCAGAAAATTGCTTCCCGGATATTTTTGATTTGATATTTTGGGGACACGAACATGACTGCCGGATCGACCCCGAATATGTAGGCGATCGAAAATATCGCATTACTCAGCCAGGTAACAAATAATCATAAATCAACACATACAACAAAGAAATTGTAGCTAAAATAAATAGAAACAAACAAATTCGAAGTTTTACACTAGTGCGTAATTTTACACTAATTCACATTTTTATGACATGAATAACCCCAACGCAAATGCTTAGGTAGTAGTGTGGTAACCCAACTAACAGCTGGAGAAGCCATTCGTAAAAATGTGGGTTTACTGCGAATTCTAGCTGATAAGTCGTTCTCGATTGAAAAGCTGCCTCTGAGGACATCTCGTCCCTTTGTGTATGAAAACATCACACTGGACGACTGCGTAATTCCTGAGCGCATGATTGACTCGACTACACAATTAGTAATTAGTTTACGATACTTCAACCCTATTCTTGAGCTCCTTTTTCAATCGTCTTGCTTTTCTCCACAGGTGAAAGAATTCGTAAGAGAAAAACTTAAAGCTATGATCTTGGAGGCCAAAGAACAAGAATCAGGTAATACTGCATTTACACCACTCAACTTACCCTGGGTTACGTTTACCCTTCGCCGTAACTTGAGGATGTACTGTCGGTTCTTCCGGAAAGTTACACCAGTACGAGCAGTACTAGACAAGTCGGTGTTTTTACCCGGGTTAATCGTGTAGCGTGAACGTGGTCTAGACTTTCTATTCGGCAACCAAAGACAATATTTATCGTGTCCATTCTTTTCACATCAAGGACACCCCAGGCAGCCCAAATTACCGCTTATTCGAGCACGTTTGGAGTATTCGAATGACGCTCAGATGTTTAATTATATGGAGCTCGTTCGCGACTTTGAAGGTCAGATTGCAAATCGGGACGATTGTATACGGTTCATGAAGGTTAAGTCTGGAAGCAAAGACGATAAGAAGACGCTCTTAGATGAAGAAGCGTTGCACCAATTAGCTGAAGATGAAGTAGGTAACTAAGGAATTATGAGTTCCTTATTAAATCAATTCTTCGTAGTTAACAGGCTTTGTCGGCAGTCACATTGAAGATTTCGTGGACAAGTATTTCGACGAAACGGGAGTTCCGTTAGCCCTGCTGGGCTCCCGTGGGCTTGGCGAAGCCGTACGCGCCTATATCGAAAAAAAAGATCAAGACAGCATAACTGCTGTATGGGAGTGAGTAAAAGACTAGTGACTTTTCAAGTTTTGTTTGATTCTAAATGTTCCACTACTTTCGCAAGTAAAAAATAGCGTGTAAACAGTAACACAATAACATCAAATAGAAATAATAATTATGATTTCAAAAATAATAAGTATGATATAGCAATAGTATAACTTGTGAAGAAAGGAAACCATTTTCATTTTTCTTCCAAGGCATCAAAAAAAGAAAACGGAAGAGTATTTGCTGAGCCTCTCGATAAACGCGACGGACGAAGGAGTCAAAGAAGGCTTGGAACTATTGAAAAACGAACAGAGAGCACGCCAGGAAGACGAAGCGGAACAAGTAAGACCTAGTGTATGTTAGTGCTTTGGTAAGTTCAGTTATTTTTGTTAGGCTCGAGAAATTCTGCACGACCCCAACAGAGTTCGTGCCACGCGTAACGGGGACGATGTCGATGACATGGACGACTTGGATGTAAAACAGAGATAGAAAAATGGCACATGATGTTAATTTTCTAAACATGTAGAGAAACTTCGATGCTACGGAATTTCCTGAGCCTACCCTGACACCCGCAAGAGGTAGAGGTTCCCGAGGAAGGGCAACTAGAGCTAAGGCCACGC
Source organism: Triops cancriformis (assembly GCA_020615345.1). Lineage (NCBI taxonomy): Eukaryota > Metazoa > Arthropoda > Branchiopoda > Notostraca > Triopsidae > Triops > Triops cancriformis. The sequence goes on from JAHZNP010000792.1 coordinate 35,666, forward strand.
CGCGCAGAGGTCGTGGTAGGGCCAAAGGTCGTATCGAAGTCGAAGACGAAGATGACGATATTCAGCCGATAGAGGATGAACCACCAAGCCGACCGACGCGCGGTAGAGGAGCTAAGAGAGCTTCCGGCAGTGCGTCAACGGTAGGGAAGGAATATTACTTTTTACTATATTAAATGTATTTGATTTGGTGAAGGCTACAAGGCGGTCTGGAACTCCTAGCCAGACTGCGGCGAGCAGGGGTGGAATCTTAGCGTGGGCAACGAGTAGTAATTCGAGTAGTGCCGCTAGTTCATCGAGAAGCCAAGCACGAGGGAAATTGCGTACCCTGAATAGCGACTTCTAGCCTGCCTTAGCTGTGCCTGAATTGTTTATATATTTCTTGCGTTTTGAAAATTCCACGCCGTTTTGGCGAATCAATATACTCTGAGTATTGCTATTTTATTCTAAGATCTTGTCGGTCGAGAAGAACTGGTTAATTTTTATAATTCTGCTCACTGGTGAAGCCAGTAAATTTCTGAATGCTAATTTGTATTTAAGGTTGATTTGTTCATTGACCGAAGTGATGTAGTGGAGTGAAGAAATAAATAAAGCAAATATGACCTAAGATTACACTTGGTTTAAACTCATTTAGTAGGTCTTCAGCGTATAAACTCTTGTAATTCTTGAATCCCATTAAGCTCGAGGTGTTGCCGCCATCCTTGTAAATGTGCAAGGCTTAAATCAAAAAGAAAAAAAATCACGTGAGAACAAGCATTGTATCTTGCGCTATGTTTTCTATGAGCCTTCTTTACCGTCGGTTGGGATGAACATTGGAAAATTCTGGACATAAGTCAGGAAACATCGAAGCCTAACATGGCGACGCTCTATGTGCAAAGATGGTAGCATAGGGCAGGGCTGTCCAACTTACGGCCCCAGGGCCGCATCCGGCCCCCGGGAAGCTCTGGTCCGGCCCCCGACACCTTCGGTAAAAGTATTTGAAAAGTAACGCAGTCACAAGACTTCGGTGTATAGTCTTGTGAAAATTGTAGCGAAGGAATAAAATAACTTTTTGTCATTGCAGAAAATGCGAAGTTATTCAAAATATAAAC
>JAHZNP010000793.1:0-36677 GCA_020615345.1 Triops cancriformis
TTTTGTATTTCCCTTTCTTTTAGCTTCACCATGTGCACAAAACTTAACTAATGTGTCTTCCGGGGGCAATTTGCACCTCGCCTTGAACAGCAGTTGCGAACCCGACGTTGGCAAAAGGGGGTGGGCTACGGGAAATCAGAGCTTTTCGCCTAAGGTCTCAAGTAATGAAAGATAGGTCTCGAGACCATGACCTTCGAGATCGAGATCAAGACCGTGCTAAAATTTTCGAGACCAAGACGAGACCGAGACTTTACAAATTTTCCCGAGACGAGACCGAGACCTGGTCTCGAGATCACAACCATGTCTGTCACAAGATTATTTCTGCTAGATTTGGAATAAGTTATTGACATAACGATAATAATAATAGTACGACGGGAAAATGCACTGTGCTACTGCACAGGTATAACTGTGTAAGTACCAGTACAGATACTATTGTGTAGGCATAGCTTGTAGCTCTTGACAAATAATCGGATTATGCTTAAAAGATGTCTATACAAACGGTATATTAAATGTTGCAATAATTAAGAAATAAAAATGATTTTTCACTGGGTAAACTTTTCTATTCACGCTGTACATGAAGCCATTACACTGCAGGTTGTGTTAGCTTTCATTTCTCTTTTAACTAAATTGACGTCGGGCGTCTTTTATTGAGCAGCAACAGGTTCTGCGTCCTTTCGGCCAGTACCAACAGGACCGTGGCGACGTTCCCAGATCATGCGGTGTTTCTGTTTCATGTAAGCATCTGTCACCGTGGATCGAGCACCCAAATCACCATCTACATAAAATGCAATATTAATTATCAGTAAACACACGGGAAGGAAACTATTTTCGAGTAAACTCTTATTCGAAAACTTATACATTTTGACGTCTTTTTTGTATCCAAAATGCTTTGTAACTCTTGCAAAGTCTTGTTGGTAAACAATCCGAGTCAGTACTGCAGATGCATTTATCTCATTTTCACGAAAAAAGCACAAGATTTAAGGCTACAATAACCGTGCAGGATTGCCAAAAAAGATCTGCTAAAATCCGGAACTTACAATACGAAAATTTTTAAGGTTTGATATTTTTCTGCGCCAAAAAATATCCTGTTCCTACAAAAGCCTCATCTTTTTAGTTCCGATCAACTGCTTTATTTTACGCGATGTCAAGGACAGCAGCGCTCTCAGCGCGAAGTAAATTTTTGAGAAAGAGAGACAGTTTCTTTAAAATCTTTCTCAAGACCTGCACAACGGAAGAAAACTAAAAAACAGAACACAAATGCTTGCGATACTACAAAGACGACGGACATTCGCTTGAAGCTACTTAAACAAACCGCTGACTTACATTTCATGAACCAATTGCCCGATGCTTCTTTATATTGCTCCACCAAATGCTTGCATTTCTCTTCATGATCGGGAGATTCGTAAATCGTACAATCATGGACTCTTTTACGCAATAGTGACAAAATATTGTTTTCCACCAGCCTAAGAAAAAAAGGAAGAATTTTTTAAAAAAATTGACAATCTACACAATTTCAATTACTTGTCACGATTGAACTGATGCTGAGCTTCAATGTAACAGATGATATCATCATGGTAACACTGATCAATTGTGGGTACTCGACGATAATTTTCATGGTACCATACCGACGGCCGGCGGTTGGATGCAACAACTCTCTCTGTGGGAAAAATACTTTCAATGATAATACAAAGAATTAAGTAACTACCTCTAAACCATGTCACCGGAGCGTCGACGGTGTTATACACTGTGCGGACAAAAGCTTCAAAGGTGTTTCTTGGTGGAAAATCAGCCCCGTCCATCGTTATTTGTGCTCAGCAAATTCGGCCAAGTTAAAACGTCCTATTTCTACAAAAATAAGCATGAATAAATTACCTACTACAAGGTACTTGGTTTGACCGCTTTACATATACAAGAGAAAAAAGGTTACGCCTATTTATTATGTAAATTTAACCAGTTTAAGTGTTAATAAGCTGTCCCAGTCATAGACTGGCACAGCTAAAAAGGAAAAACTCTTACCCAAAACAGACGAAATGGAGGATGTTGCTAATGCAGGCTAGTTTGCGTTATCACCGCTATATGTGAATCACTGATAAATAGCGCCACCTTCCACAGTAAAGTTTTGGAATGCGTCCTTCAGTCGAATTTGGTTCACAAGGTTCCCGATCTGCTGGAGAACGTGTAGGAAAAGGAAGTAAACACACGCAGAACGTCCAAAAGTTTTTATATTAAGGAAAATGTTACGAAATTTAACTAGCAATTTAATGAGGATTAGGCATATTTCCAGTCAAACTGAAAACACGTCGGTCCTACCATCGTTTCGTAGCAAATGCAGTTTAGATAAATTGTATCCTCAAAGTACCCTTGATATCACAACTTCTCCGAAAGTACGTATGGCAGCTCGAAAATATTGAAAACCCAATATTAGTATTGACTAAATCACTTTCGCTTAGATACCTCAAAATGAAAACGGCAAATTTTCGGGCTATATACCTTTAGGTATGTCTTTAGGTATCAATCGCGGTTTTACGGACTAAGGTTTGTCGGATTACCGGGACTTAAAAAAGCTCCTTCGGTAAACCGTTATATCTGCATCGCCACTAACTTCCAATAATGAGCTGTGTGTTACTGCCTAGCGTTCACATTGAGATAGCGAAATATCAGCAACGTTGGATACCCTCGTTTTCTATTAGTCCTTAAAACCTCGTCAGTATTTCATTCGAGTTATGGTTACTTGATACACATTCAGTTACTTTTCTACAACCTCTCTTGTTGGTTTTCAAGAGATGTCGTATTAAAGGCGATGTGCTCCAGTTAACCAGCTTCACTTTGTTAACAGTCTCATAATGTAACATGATTATGGTATTCAGAACGTTTGGAGATCCAATATAGCCGGAGTAGCGGACCAGGTGGACAGAATGTCAACTGTGTATCAACCAAAGTTGACCTTCGTTTCCATTTGGAATCTGCGGAATGGATCCCGGAAAGCACACGAGCGTTACTGCCCAAACGTGCCGCCAACCAAATTAACAAGGATGGATATCTTGTAATTAAATCGGACCGCACCCGATCTCAACAGCTCAACCTAGCGGATTGTTTGGACAAAATTCGTAACATGATTTACGCTGCCGAAGCGTCAGAACCCACGTTACCTTCCGCGGCTTCCCTGGAACTGCAACGGCGAAGGTAAATTTCAAAGCGCCGTTTTTATATGAGAAGACTAAAAAATTTATGTCCTTGATCCTTAACAGACAAGAAAAAGCCGCAAGACAACGATTACAACAGAAAAGATTACACTCGTTGACGAAGCAAGGTCGCCAAGCCTCGGATTACGATTGACGTGCAGTCCGATTCCGAAAGAGTTAAGACATTAAACTGAAAGAGAATGACATTTGGAATACAATGAAGTAGTAACCTCGCAAAACATTGGCACATTTTATATTTATATATATCAACGTCACTGGTTATACATTTTTGCTGAAGAAACATACCGCACTACAAATTGGTTAACTAGGAAGAAAGAAAACTCAGAAAAAATAAAGAAAGAGAGGAGAAAAGAAAAGGCACAATCATAATTATCACAATGGTGTAAACGACTGATTTTTCGTGACATTCGCACACGATTTCCAAATGCATCTTTCTTTTTCGGAATTAACGAGCACCTAGACTTTTTCTTCTTTTAGACATTGGACACGGATTGAAACATTTGCTTAATACATGCAAAGATCATAAAAAAGTTATCCATAGTATTGTTATGAAAAGGAGATAAAAGAACTTGAGAGGGACAAAACCTGTCTTCTTGTAAAGAGGGAAAAAAATTAAAAAGGAAAAAAAAGTTCAACATTTTTTTAAAGGTCTGTGCTATCTGGATTGACGGAACTTGCAACTCGAGGCTTCACGGGCGGAATAGGAGGTTGCAGCTTCCGCGGCAATATATTGCTTCCGCTCCCTAACAAAGAAAACCAAAATTAGTTTACGTAACTATTCAACTACATTGGTCACGTTAATATTTATGTATTAATATCACATAGTAACATACTAATATAAATATAGTATACTAATATAGATTAATATATCTAAAAAAATTATATTTATAACGTTAATATATTGCGAAATATAAAAACCACGCCAACATTATCAAAAGGAGCTTTACTATTCCGCTAATATTACCTGGCATTTCCATTTTATCAAGACTGGCAGTACTGCCGGCAATACGTTCTGGTTTGGGCGGTCTTTCTGGCTTGGCCGACGGATCACTCGAACGTTCTGCGAAGCACATAACAAAGTGAATAAAATGTAAAAAAAAAATTTTCGCTAGTGTTACATTAAAAGAAAACTTTTCTATTGTCTTCACACATTTCCTGTAAGTCTTACCTTTAAAAGATCCCCTGAACGACGACTTCCGCAGTAGCACCTCTTCTTCTACTGGTGCCGGTGCACTCCCATGCTCCCCGTCCGCGTACATGATATCATTATCCGCACCAGGATGACTTCTTAATATCTCACTAGCCGTCATGGCAACCACTTTCGTCTCCTTCTCTTTCTCCTTCTCCCTTTCATTCAATTCCGCTGCAATACACAGATTCTCCGTGGAGGACGGCGGCGTTGTCACGACTTGGACCACTGCTACTTGCTTATCTACCGTGTACATATGAGTTTTCTCTAGATGCGGTTTGTCCTGATTAACTTCAATCACCAAAGATCCTCTCCTTTCCAGACTGTTGTTGTTATTATTATTATTATTGTTATTATTACTACTGCCCGTAACGGCTAACGAAGTACGAGGCATGACTGGCGGTCTCTCGGGAATTTGTGGCCGTGATCGCTCCACTTCAATTTGTGTCGCTTGGGGCGGTTCGGAAGAAGGTTTGGACAGAGGGAGTTTCGTACGTTCGACCGCCATGGGCGGCGAGAGCGGAGCGGAATTGAAAGCCGGTATACTGGAACTTAATGCCGGAATGGTATCGAATGGTTGGAGTCGCGGCGGTGGATATGCCGGCGGTGGTCTACTCGCATTGTCTTTGTCTTCCGTCCCATCTGACTGCCGGGCTTCGACCGCTCGTTGTAATTCTTTCTCTATGGCTTCGAAACCTAACAGGGTCCCGCGTTTTTCGCCACTATACGATCGTGTCGCTGCGAGAACGTGTTTACTGCGTTCGATCGTCCCCGTAGTGCTGCTATTACCACTTAACCTCGGTTTTTCGGTCACTTTGGGCCTTTCTAGCGTCCCGAAGGAGTTGGGTGGTTTGCTGACCTCTGGCGGCGGTGGCATTATCTCCTTGGGCTCCTGTTTCTCTTTCAACGAGGGAGATTTTCGATCTTTATCCTGGAATTGGGGGCTGGGCAGCGTATCGGGAGATTTAGGGGCGGGGCTTAGACCTGGAGGCGCCGGAGCCGGCTTCCTTCTTCTTTCTTTTGGACGGGGGGATTCTAAATTATGGGAACCAGTAGAAGAACTCTGGTCGGACAGGTTGCCGGAAGATTCTACGGGGCGTAGCGAACTACTATGATCCACTTGGCCTTCAAAGCTCCCCACGCGGCGGTGAGTTTTCATCCACAGCGTTTGAGGTTCTGGGGGCGTGTCTTCCGAAAAGCCCCCGTTATCTGGTTTAGGCGACTGAGCGACGGAATTGGCCGAAGTGGGAGGAATCCGGGAACACGTTACGTAGTAATCCATTTCTAAGGAAAAAATCATGCAGAGTCGTGACAAGAAATACAGATTGGCATGGCTGGGCCTAATAAGAGGTAACTATTATAAAATAGGGATCTCATATTGAAGCAACATAAAAAGTACATGGTCAATTGTGATTGTCCAGAAGCTTTAAAAGAAATAAATTAGAAGCTTTAAAATAATCTTATACTGAGTGATTATCTTACCTCCAGGAAAGAACCAATCCGCGTATGATATGAGCGTATCAATGATGGCGTTATGTGTACTCGCTAAGCTCATGTTCATACTAAATAGTAAAAATAACAAATACAAAATATTACTTACACATTACAATAATTAAAAAGGATTGCTAACAACCTTTTCTCAGCCCCAGCTTCGTCTCGACTCCAAAGCAAATTAGGCGCCATAACTATGGCAATATTAGATGACGTCATTTTCGTATCTGTGTGACGTGCTAATTCGGCAAAAAATTTGACCAGATATTTCAAATTGGCTTTCCGAGTTTCAGGTAATTTATGAACAACTTGCCATAACGCTTGTAACCGTGCATCTTGGTCCGCTACTCTATGAATAACACAATACCATTTCACATGTTTTACAAATTCTGCCACCTCAATAACAGTCCAAAGTTATTTCTTTTAAAAATTTACTTGATGGCACTCGTCCATTCGTCATACAACTCGTAGGTTAACAGAGGATCGGGTAATTCCCGAAGATAGCCTTTTAAACAGGAAGCGATTACATGAGGATCGCGAATGCCGGCCAACACGGATCCCAAATCCGCCATATTCGCGTCAAAGGCAGCTTTCAACTTTTTTACTTTCGAAGCGCCTTTGAAATACGTAACATCTGGTTAGTAAATTATTCTGCGATGTCTAGAACGTTTCCAACGGGAAAAGGAAACAAAACTACCTCCAGCCATCCGAAAGAGACCTTCTTCCTGCAGGCCGACTTCGTACAAAGCACAGATGCAAACTTCGATCGGATACGCTATTTGACGGTCGGTTGAGACCAGATGTTCCTCTAAACTTTTGCCAAACACGGGGCGCTGTGAACTGTCTTCTACGGGATATATAAAAAAGCCAAGATTAAAAGCATGGTTAATCAATACACGATTAACGAAATAAAATACAAAGGACTAGAATCAAAGAACAGGAATAACACATTTTATAAGTGAAGACATTAAAAAGACAAAAATCGGGGAAAACAAGCATAAAACGATAAGGTACTGAATAAAAATTACAAAGCTTATAATAAAAATTACAGTTTATCATAAAAATCACAAAGTGTATAGTAAACTGACAAAGTTTACAATAAAAATGACAAAGTTTATAATAAAAATGGCAAAGTTTTTTTTTATAGATCCAGCGTGAGCATCTGCTCATTGCTAATCCTTTTTATTGGAATGACAAAGTTTATAATAAATATTACAAACTTTATCACAAAAATTAACAAATTTATAATAATAATGACAAAGTTTTTAATAAAAATGACAAAGTTTATAATAACAATTAAAAGATAAAGAAAACCGTGCGAAGATAACAAGGAAAACAGCGCATCAAACAAAAATCAACTTACTGATAATGTTTTCCAAAATGGGCAGCTGACTACTCAACTTATCAAGTTCCTGTTGATGGTAATCCCGTTTCATACGAACGTGGTGGACGATCAGGGAAGCTAGTTCGGGTTCTTTGGCCAGTAAATAAAATATTTCGGTAGCCAACGTATCCTATATTTTAATTGGAAAAAAATAAGACATCTTTGCATACACAAAAAAAGCTTACTCTGCAAATTTCCACTTTGGAAATGGCGTCTTCCAACTCGTCCTTAATACTGTCCACAGATCCGTGCTTCTGCAATGCACCTTGGTACCTCGCCCTGGCGGAATCCATATCTAATGTCAAGTTCCGCAGTTTTTGTCGGCTCTTCACAATATTTGTGACATCTTCTTCCACTTGCTGTAATCGGGCGATAATATCTCGTTCAATCCGCAGCTCCCATTGTAACATATCCCCACCTAATGTTCTTTCCAACTTGCTCACTTCACCAAATAATACTCTAAAAAAGGAAAATATAATTGCTTACAAAACATTGTATAAACAAATCTAAATTAGGCTTATGGTCAATTAATTTTAACGAAGGCCTAGATTGTGTTCCAGACTTACCCTAGAATGGACGATTCTCCCAGCAAATTGCTACTTTCGAACATGCATTGGCCCAGAATGTACTCAGGCATCTTTTTCTGTTAAAAAGGGAACAAAATTTAGCAGTTAACAACGAAGAAAAAGAAGGAATATTTACTGTTCTCTTATCGAGATTGGATTGGTCCACATTTTGGCCAATTAGGCACCCGCCTAGGGTTTTGGCAGTATTGCGACAAGCATTTTTTATATTTTCAACACGCTTTTCAGCTTGTTGCAAATCTTCAGTCAATAGTTCCGTCTTTTCACCCCTACTTAAAGAAAAGAGGATTGCTTTAGTGTCTAACAGCTGAAACTATACTATAAGTAAACCTTCCTGCTCAAAACCTCCTTAAAACATCTTATCGTCACTTCTTACTACAGTGGATGTTATTTAAGCACACCAACCTTTATTATACAAAATGTTCTCTTTTAATTATATGTATTGCCTTCACAGTAAGAGACAAGTAAAGTTCGGCACGATATCAACATCCTACAAAAATGTACCAGCATCCCATTTTCCTTACATTCTTTAAGCTTTTTCCTCTATTACTCGAATATTGCTAATTAGGATGTCCTTTTTATCCAATGTGGGTAGACTTCCCTATAGTATGTCATTACCGCCTTACATCACCCCGTAGATACTTCTGTTTTTCACAGATATTTTGGCTACTTAGCTTTTTCTTTTCCTTAAGACTACGGTGCACTTAACCTCGGTAGCGATTTCGCCAAAACAACTCAGTATTTTCTTAAACAATCTGGACAGTAAAGATTTGGATCGTAATATCTATAGTGTACAACGTCGAAATTTTCTTCTGAAAGTTCTTCGCAAATTTATAAAAAGCGAGTCAAATTTCAACTTTTTTATAGAAACGCAATTTCCAACATTCAATCGCAAAGTTCCTTCGAGCAACTTCAAAGCATTCTTTTAGCGAAAACGGAATTCAAATGCGACACTTAATTATGGAGTTGTCACCTAGGAAACTGAAAAAAAAATCGATTCGCTTTTACAAATTGACTAAAAACTTTTGAAAGAAAAACTCAACGACGTACACTAGATGTTACGATCCAAAACTTTACTGTCGAGACTGTTTAATGAAATACTGATCAGCTTGGGCAAAATCGCTAATGCCGATTAACATGTGATTCCGCTATACTACGCTTAGGTACATTACATCGTTGCCGTAATTTAACTGTAATAATCAACGTTCTCTATTTACGTTGCTGACCTCGGAATTACTGACGACGTAACTTCAGCTTTCCCTGTATACATTTCCCAGAGTCGACTTGGTTTGAAGGTGCATTCCGCAGGCTTCGCCGTAAACAGACCAATGTAGGTCTCCGGCTTAGCTGCATAACAATTCCTAGCATTTTTCAGCCGCCAGAAAGGTAGAAATTCTCAGCACAGCTTTGAAGTACCTTCCCCCCAAAAGGTGCTATTTCCGGCGACACTAGTATTTTCGTACAATTACGGACCGCACATGTTAATATTCGTTTTTAACTGAAATCTAAATCTAATCTTTTTGCGTTACTTCGTGTGTCAGTAAATAGCTACAGCTTGGCATCAATCAATGAGTGCTTTATCCTTGTAAGACAGTGGTTTTCAAACTTTTTCGTCCGCTGCCCACATTTTCTTTATAGATATATATATATAAAAAACTTTTACAAAATATATTGAACATACGATACTGAATAAAAAAATTACATCTAAACAGGGATGGGTGAGGACAGGGATAAGACAGAATGGCTTTTGCAAAGTCGTGTCCCGGGTGAGGCTTGAACCCCAGAAAAAATAATACAGACAAATATAGAAAAAATTCCAAAACATTCCATATGGCACTACCCACTCCACCGAAACAAAAACCTGGAACGGCCCTGATTATTTGATTTTACTTCTTAACGTACCAGTTTTGAAAACATTCCGACAGTACGTGTATTTCAATTATTTTTACGACTTTCCGGCATAGAGAATGCATCCTCAGCGTGCTCATGCTATCTGATTAACTATTGCACTGGGCCTTCCTGCTATTCCTTAACCAAAGCGGCCACATCCTGTCGACCACACAGTCACGATTTATGCGTCTTGAGTTGTGTGAATTCCAAGCCAACCAGAATCAGCAGAATTTATATATGCGCCTCAAACCTGTCAGGCCGTTTATCTACGCCTCGTAAAGCACAAAGACAATTGTCTACCCATCCCTCACTTTATTTCTGTTACGCCGAACGGCAATTCGTCTGCTTATGTCACGAAGCTTGGCGAATAACTTAAATGACCAGTGAAAAAGTGAACAAAACCATTACGTCATCATGTGACGAATACCTTCAACCAATGAAGCAAACAATATCGTTTGCTTCATTCAATCAACGAAACAAACGATATATTCAATCAATGAAGCAAACGAGGGACCATAATAAAAAAAAAATTCACCGAAAAAATAAAGTTAACGTCTCCTGTGTCGAAAAATAAGAGGGAAATCGGAAACGAACTCATATTACATTGAATCTTTCCTCCACGATACAAACGATTACTAATGAAGCTGCCTGTTTATATACTGAAATGTGTCCAAACTAATGAAAAGGCCACGATTCAGTTTTAGATTATCAATTCGATTACAGTTCATGGAATTCGTCGTTCAATGTATTTATAAGGTAAGAAAACAACTTACGTTGTACGTGAGTTCCTCACTACTAAAACTTAAGCATACAGTACCCATGAACTGCAGCGTAACCCTCAGCTCCCCCACCCCAATTTAACGAATACCGGAAATAACGGAAGTACCCCTTTCCAATCATCCCTTATTTCAAAATACCCTTTCAAGACAGAAAACGGAATTGTGAAATTTTTTATTTTGCCAGCGAACAGAAATCATTGAAAGTATTCAATAATACTGGCCATCCAACTTTTGTCTTATCCCATGTATGTGAGTTTTAACGTTAATTAACTGGATATTCATTTTCCTGTACTTCCAACGAATTAGAAGATTTATTTTCAAAATCCTTAATACTCATAAGCTAAGGTAAACAAATTACATTACCTGGCGAAGGTCTGGTCAGCCAATTGCATTACACGAAAGAATTGTTTCTTCATTTTTGTCGTTGCTTTGTCGCCTCTTAAAACCTCACTGTTGAATCTATGAAATGGGTGAGAAGCTCTGGACCTTAAATAGCAACTCAAACGAAGGCTGGTGGCATCACAGTTCTTGTTATTAAGCTTCCACTCGAAAAGCTTCACTAGATTTCCAGTTTTCTTTAAATGTTGGCAGCTTAAGTTTTGCGCTCTATTATGAATCCTTCATAATATTTAAAGACGGTGTAACCTAAAAGAAAAAACATTAAAACAATGAACGTAATTTTTCAAACATTTTTAGGAGCTTACTTTGTGGAGCAATCTGCTTACTCTTTATAGAACCCACGAATATTTATTTATTTATTTATCCACTTCAACGGGCGGCTCCTACCACATACTTTGGCCGCAGCCCTTCCATTGCTCATGGGACGTTGCCAGACTTGATCTATTATATTTCACCATGGCACTTTATCAATGTTTCGATGTTTTAAAATTTTCATCTTCTGAGGTTATTTATGAAAAAGAAACAAAATTATTTCAAAATTGTATGAACAAAATTACTATGGCAATGATGCCTTATTTTTCAACGAAAATTGGACACGTGTTCCCCACTAATTGTAAATAATCCGATTCTGAGTATTGCATTCCGCGCGACGACATAATTAAAATAGCGCTATTCAGTATACGTGGTAGTAAAACCGCATCACGCGATGGTGTGGGTCCCAGTATGCCTTTCAAAATGGAGTTAAAGCCCGTTTTAATGCTTGCCAATAGTATAATAGGAGTGAGCGTGCTATCCATGCCCTATTGTTTTCAAAAAGTACGTTTTCATTCTCTGCTCCTAACGAACACAGTATTGTCAATCAAAACTCAAAGAAGTGTCAAAAATATAGTATAGCAGACATAACTAATTCCTTGACCATTTGTTACACAAAATGCAACTCTTGGGGATGTTCTCTTTTTTTACGCGTATAGAAAGAAATAAAAGCTTACGTTTGCTTTTGTTACGTTAGTTCAGTACGGAACTAAGTATACAGAAATCTGGGTAGATTGTGAATGTGCTATGTAGCTGCACCAATTTTGCATGTCCGTCATAAAGATTTGGTTAACATACTGCATAGAATTCAAAATCTGACACTAATATTTTTTTCCCTTAGTGTGGTCTAGTCCTCGGTTGTCTCGTTTTATGCTTAAACAATGTAATGACGCAAATTTGCTGTCATCACCTAATACAGGCTTCACTTTTGGTCAGGAAACGAAGCTATGAAACGCTAGGTAAGGAGTTAAAAATGTTAAAAGATAATCTTCTAGATATTTTAATTGTGTTATGCGTTATTTTAATTGTTCGTTTCCTTAAATCATTCCTTTAACGTTACGTAATTGAGAGTATAGACTTTGCTTTCTTTTTTCGTCCGGTGGTAGTTCAAATGTATAGCCTATTTTCTTCCCTCTTTAGCTTTTCATGTGTACGGAGCTTATGGGAAGTTGGCGGTGGAATTTTGTATCATTGGGTATCTTATGGGATGCTGCGTAGCGTTTTTTGTTGTTATTGGAGATTTAGGACCGGAAATATTCGTTCAAATGTGGAATGTAGCCGGCGATTTGCATTGGGTCCGAATTAGTGTCTTACTAGGTAACAAGATTTAATGTAATACGTCATGAAGGATTTTCTTTTAATTATAGTATTTTTGTCTTGTTTCTACTTTATATTTTACTTTGTTTGGTTACAGGAACCGCGTTTCTCGTCATCCTGCCACTGTGCCTTCTTAAAAATGTGGACAGTTTGAATGTTATATGTATGATATCAATGGGATTTTATGCAATTTTGGTGCTTAAAGTAAGGAATTATTTTTTACCGATTAAGTAAACAAAAGTAAAAAATACGCAGCTCAAACAGAAATTATATTCGATCTGAATTGTTTTTGTCCTGTTGAATAGGTATATTCAGAGGCTAATCCGTTCGTTGATCTTAAAATGTGGAAAGAAGTCGCGCTGTGGAAGCCTTCGGGAGTTTTTCAATGCATTCCTATCTTTTCCATGGCGTTATCCTGCCAAACGTAAGAAAGCTAACTTGATGTTATAGTTTTCTGTCTAATCCAATTAGCCGTTTTGTGGCGTAGTTCTAGGATATAGGATCAATCAATGAAATCATTGCGTCCCCATTTCTTTCATTTATTTATAAAATCTTTGAAAGAAGAGACACTGTAGAATCTTTTAAACGTAATTATTGTACAAAAAAAGATTTGTAGGATCTCAATTCAGTGAAAGGATTGGTTTCAATTCTTATGCGCCTTCCGTTTAATTACTTTTATTGATCATCTAATTTTTCATGCAACACATAAATTGCAACGTGAATCCAAATGTAGTTTGCGTATTGTAAAAAAATCTAAGGAACTTCTCAGGTTCGAATGGTCAGATTTATTCCTGCTATTCTTAGGGACACCTGTATTGTTTATTAAGAATTTTCAGTTTTCATAAAGTCAGTTTTCTTTCGTTTCCTATGATTATTATTTTAATTTTCTTTTCTTTGATGTTGTTTTAATCTTCTTATTTCTTTGAATTTGCAAAGACAAGTTTTCGAAGTATACCAATCGTTGCCGGAACCTTCTCTAAAAAGAATGGACTCCGTAGTTTACCGTGCTGTAAATCTCTGCACTTGCATCTACTTAGCTGTTGGTGCGTGTGGATACTTAGCCTTCCATCACCACGCCATTTCAGGTACATTGTTATTCGTATTTTTTTTTGACTGTAGCGTTTCTTTTTATTAAATGGTACAGGAAACGTGTTGGTCAGTCTTTCCTCGTCTATACTTACGGATCTTACCAAGCTGGGTTTCTTGCTTTCGATTGTTCTTAGTTTTCCTATCGTCGTTCTACCGTGCAGAAGCAGCTTGTATTCCATGGTATATAAGAAGGTAATTTTGTGTAAGGTATTCCTGTTAAGCTCGTGCTCAAAACTGTCGGCAGAAATTTAACAAAGTCCCATTATTTTCAAAGCTTCATGAATAGCTTCATGTAAAAGAATCTAAGCTCGTGGATATATTTCCCATAGAAAGAATACACGAGCTTAACTCAGCAACTTCATATGCTTTGTTTGTTGTATGTTATGTTTTACTCTATATTACTTTACTGTGTTCCAGGTCAATGATAATACCAGTTTTAGTGTCGGTTACATACCTGAAGACAAGTTTCGGAAAATCACTGTCTGGACCATCGTTTTTACCTTAGCTGTGGGCATTTTTATTCCCAACGTGGAATTTATCCTGGGATTAGTGGGATCAACTATTGGGACCTTAATTTGCGTTGTATTCCCTGCCTTGTTGCATTTTCAACTTACCAGTACCAGTAATTTAAGTTCAAGGGTGAGTAACACAATTAATAAAGCGGAGGATTTCAGACTAACGTAGTCACGAATCACTATTCTCATTTAAGTTTCGCTCCAGTAGATATAAAACAATTTAGTGATTCGTGAGCTGCAAGTTTGGGAACCGCCTGAAACAATCAAGAAAGATAGTTTAAGAACGCAATTTAAATCCACTTAATTTCTTGTTTACGTTAGATTATGTTGATTGTTGGCGTGGTGATTCTCATATCAGGGACGATAGCCACCATTTTCGCAGAGGAAGAGTATTCCTCGTCACACAATATGCCGTCAGTAGCTCTTCACGGGGAAGTTTTAAAAGACGGCTTCGTACAAGGAAAATTAACCTCTGACAGAAAGTTGGCGGAAGTAACTTTAAGTAAGAGTTAGTTCCCCGTTTTTGCACTTTCTTATTTCTGTATCTAACAGCCCAGCATGAATAATGATCGATTAACATTAACTAGATCAAACAAGCTTTGTGGGAATATTTAGCAACCAGACTCCGTTAACTCAAACTTGAGCATCACCCCAACGCAAAATGTTTAATTTTATAAAACGGAGCGATTTGCGGTGAAAATTCTTCTCGTGCTCTTTTACCTGTTGTGTGGGAGTGCAAAATGCCTTAATATTATAATAAATTAAATGAAAGCTGGATTTGAAAATATATGTAAAATCTCAGACCAATAAATTTTACAAATGGGAGTTGAAAACGAGGTTTCGATTGCCGAAAATATTCCCGGGATCCACAGCTTGCTTCATTCCCCGCAACACATTCCATTCGACTGGATTGAGTACGTGGGACAGCCATTTTTGCCGGATTTTCCCCACTCCGTGATGGTGAGACAAGGAACCACCGTGGGCCAGGATTACGTCCCGGGCTAAGCCTTCGAGTTCTTCGTAAAGATGCATAGCTCGATTCATACGATCCGAATCTTCGGTGGGACTGACGCAGTTGGAGTTGAAAGCGAAGTAGAAGTAAACGCATGCGCCATTATCGTACGTTTGGGTCACACGACAAGACATCAGGTAATTTGTGACTCCCTTTTCTGTCATTGATGGGAAGCCAATGAAAAAAAATCAAGGTGGGTAGTTTGGCCTTTTATAAAGAATTAAAAAAAATCGGCGGTTTTAATTTACCTCTGCAACCTTCGTGGATAGCTTTCTTGACATTTTCGCACATTTCATATGTTTTATCCCAAGGAACTGAAGTCTCGAATGATTCACCCAGAACTCCGTAATCTAGCGCGAAATCCTAAACAAGAATTGACTTCAATTACTATAACGCCATAATGCGCACTATAATGTGACGTACTACAGCATATTAAAATCTAGGACAGTTCTGGTACAATTTAATCTGTCTGCCCCAATTTGCTGTCCCCTTGTCTGTTTCTTTGTTTAAAAAAGTGAACAATACTGAACAGAACGTTTTGATATATTGCACCGGTCAAGAAAATATACCATATGCGTATATGTATTGTAGTGACTTCGGTAGATATGACAAACCAGGTGCGTAAAGAGGAGGTCTGTTTTATTTTTAGTACTATGTTTTAATTTTTTACTGACTGACTGACCGTACTTGACGATTATAGCGAATGTACTATAATTAGTTTTGCGGCCATTGTGTTATTGAAACAGTTTTAAAGTACAGTACAGTGGAAACCGGTTATAACGAAATCAAAGGGACCGAGAATTTTTTTCGTTATAACCGAAGCATGCAAAAAAAACTTAAAGTCGCAATAACCTAGACAGTATTTAAGTTTACGCCAATACACTGGTAGGCTATTCCGTTATAAATAATAAAGTTTGGATTTCCGTTCATTAGTATTAACATTTAACAATACATTTAATAAAATGATTGATAGCGTTTCTTTAAAAAAAAATCTGGATTTTTTTTAACTGTCCTTATTATTACAATGTTATTGACATATTCTTCTTTGTCGTGAAGCTTCTTTCTGCTCTTCTCGGCTCTGACTTTTCCGCCATTGCACCGGTAAGAAAGAGAACTTACTACCGATGGGGCAAGGAAGACAAAAACTTGAATACTGTATAAGGTAGGGGCTCAGCTAACCCTCTAGAAGCATTTCCATCGGTTGTACGCCTTAGTGGGGAACGCTTGGTTAAAGGGTAAGAGTTGGCAAGAAGGAGAGCGGGGTTTCTGCCGAGTTTTTTTTTTTAATACGCAGAGGGTAACCCGAGACTTTCAAGCAGAAAAAAGTTGCTTTGTCGGCTTCGAAGACTGAAGATCTTTTCGTTATAACCGATATTTTGTTTCGTTATAACCGAAGGAAAACGTATGTAAAGAGATAGGATTTTGTCGGGAACGACATGTTATTTCGTTATAAACGATATTTCGTCTTAACCGTTTTCGTTATATTTAGACATTCCGGTTTCCACTGTATATTTAGACATTATCTGGTATTTGAAACCTTTTCGGTTCCCGAATTTACCAACTACGACCAAATTGTATCGACAAAGCTTTCTGACCAATTATGTTCTCTATATTATTACCACCATATAATGCCTGCCTCAATCTCCTGGCGCCCAAGCGATTTCGTCAAAACTACTAAGTATTTCGTTAAACAATCTCGACAGTAAAGTTTTAGATTGTAATACCTGGTACCCGTCGTCAAGATTTAATTCAAAAAGTTCTATGTAAATTTGTAAAAAAACGAGTCAGATTCCAGTGTTGTGTGTGTGTTTTTTGTGCGGAAAGGCAATTCTCAACATTCAAACGCGAAGTTCAGCAGGGCCACTTAGCAGTATTCATTTAACGAAAACGTAATTCAAATCCGACATTTAGTTTTGGAGTTTTTCATCTAGGAAACTTCAGAAAACTATTTAGGTGATAAATCCAAAGCTAACCGACGGATTGAATCTCATTTTCACCGATAAATTAGGTAAACGGTGCTTTACTATAACTTGAGGCCGTATACGTAAAAATGCTTTTTCCAAAAAACAGTTTACATTTGATTCGCATTTTACAAATTTACTAAAAAAAAGAAAGAAAAACTCGACGATATGCACGAGATATTACAATCCAAAACTTTACTGTTGAGTTTGTTAACGAAATACTGAGATATAAAAATCTGGATTTTCTGCTGGACATTGTTTAATTGTAAAGATATTTCATTACCCGAACATAGGCGATGACGAAAGTTAATAAATATCCTTGTCTACCATTTGTCTCGCCGGCATGAATCCCGCCAAAGCTGAGGCCAATCTGGTTTAATTTTTCTTCTTGTCTTTTCACATCTTCTTCGTTCCCTGTAAACATGACAATTATGAAAGTTAATTTACGAATACTTCAAGAAATATTCAAATGTTTGGTTACAAAGAACTAAGTTTTTTAGAAAAAATCAATTTCTTTGTTGCTCTTTTTATTTCAGCTATTTCGTTTCTTCCTTTGTATCAGAAAAAAATCCTTAGAAGTGAAACATTATTTGCGAAAAAAACTTACCCTCAAAAAGGAGCGTGACTACGGACATTTCGTCTAAATCGAACCCTCGAATCTTCGTCAGGTAGGTTCTTTTCAGGTAATCCGTAAAGCTCTTGGGAAAGCCCGGACTTGGGCGTAACATATCGCCCGATTTGTACTGCAAATTGTCCATAAGCCTTATAGAAGCTGGCTGACACCTTTGTCTTGCAACTTCTCGCATAAAAGCAACTCCTGTCGCGAAATTCTTGAAAACTAGACAACCGTATCTTCTTACAGGCGGCAGTGGGCGAATTTTCAACGTAACTTCCGTAATCACACCAAATGTTCCTAATTAAAAGTGATTTCATCACATGTAAACTTTTTGTCAAAAAAGTTACCTTCGGAGCCCAACATTACGTGACGTAAATCAGGTCCAATCGAAACGCGCGCTTGGTGCGAAATTCTTTGCAAAGTTCCGGTGGGTGTTACCATTTTTGCGTCCACTAGCAAATCTTCAATATTGCCGTACGAGTTTTTCTTCATGCCAGAAGCTCTCGTGGCCACCCACCCGCCTAAACTATAATTTCGTGGGAATATGTTTGTTGTACCAAAAGCAATAGCCATTGAATCAAATGAATTGTTGGAAATGAGAAATACCTAGAAAATTCGTATGAGTCGGGCTCGTGGCCTGTAGTGTAGCCGTTAGCTTGTAGAATTCGTTCTAAATCTTGTCCAATGACACCAGCTTGGAAACAGGCGGTTAAATTTGCCTCGTCGAAGTGCATTAATTTATTCTACGAAAATTTACAGTAAGTTTAGTTCACAGCCAGTTTATAATAGAGACTTGTTAATGTTTGCAAGTTAAATGGGTTAATAGGTGGCATCACTTTACCATTTGAGAAGTATCCAACGATATAATCATTCTTTGCTCCCTGTGTGGGCATTCTAACGCCCCTGAGACACTTGTTCCGCCGCCGTATGGAATAATAACGACATTGCAATCTGTGGCCAGCTGAACCAACTGTTCTACGTCGTGATGATCAACGGGCCACACGACGCAATCGGGAACACGAGAAAATGTAGAATGGCGTAAGACGACGACGTCGTGTAAAGTTTGTCCATGAGCGCGGAATAAACGATCTTGCGGGTCTATAGAGTAATCCAACTTCGATGCAGACAAACGCTGCATAAATTCTTCGTTCAGTATTGGCGTAGGAAGCGTATGAAAGGGAATATCGGGTAGAGGGCGGGGCTTCATGGAGAAATCCATTGCTAGTACCGTCCGCAAAAAATCGATGATTTTCGTTAACTCAAGGCCACTGACGGTGGGGTAACGGGATCCTTGAAGTTGAATAGCCAGTTTTCCACTCCTTATTCTAACTACTTTAAACAGAGTGTCCTTATACCCCCAACCGTACCATTTGAGCGAATTTTGTCTGCGTTAAAAAGAAAAAAATGCTGCGTAATATCACCCTGAAGTAAAACAAACACGCTCGACACTAAAGGTGTCTAAGTCTTCTTCGTATACATAAAAAAAAATCCAGACTGAAGAGCCTGTCAAGAGAAAAAGGAATGTCGCCAGAAAACCAGTATGATGACCAAGAAAAAGAGTAAAACTCGCAAAACCTTAATGTGCGTCTAACGGGAAAAAGGAAGTCACTCAGCTCACATTAAATGGACAACGTTATCAGTCAACAAACAACACTAGGAGAAAATCATCTATTCTACTGCTAATTTGCGTTTAATATCGTGTTCGCCAAATGCGCTCTTTCGAAAGGTATTTTTTGTAGAAATATATGATTTTTTGAAATATTACGTTGGTAGGCCTAATATTTTTAAGCACTGTCATTGTATACACACAGTTGAAACTAGGAATATTTACCCTTGTGGATATATCCACCACTTCATTAAACCAGAAAATAACACTAGCAATCATTATACATAACGGTGAATTCCTGGCGAGTTTTGGACCTTTGCTGTTCTGGTACATTAGAAAAGAGAGCTGTCATTTAGCATTTTTAGATCATCGTCAGGATAAAAAACAAACAATTATGCGTATCTGAATGATTAACCCGTAGATAATTCTGCGTATACTTGAATTTCTTTAATAAAAGTTTCACTCTGCAGCGCAAAGTTTAGTGAAGAAGTACAGTGGTAGATTACAATTTACTTTTCATTGTAACAAGACCTACCTATGTTTTGGTATCGACGAACATGTTTGCTTGATCGGATTTTCTATATTATTTTCACAACTCATTCTGTAAACCTCGTATGCTTGTAGCTCTGCTGGGTTCCGCCAAGAAGGCACTGACCGAAGAATGCGGCAATCCGTGTACTATCCCCCGATTCTCGGTAAGGATTCCAGTTCGCCATTCGCTTAAGTAGCTATGACGTCAGGTGGATAACGGTAGGCGGGAAGGTTTAAAAATACTGCACAAGCCTTTCAATCTTTCTCCGCCAATCGGCTTTCTGTTCTCCCATTCTACGAAAAATTACAATGCCTAATACTCAAAGATATCGTAATAATATGCAGGGGAAATTATGGACCATTTAAGTAAATAAATCGAAGTTTGTAAAATATCGTCATTACTAAGTTTGTTACTTTACCTATGTTTATTACTTTACCTTTACCTATTGTTGCCTTTTTAATTTTCGGAATGGCTAATTTTTCTTTCATGTCTCCTAGGGGCCAGTACTCTACATTTCGAATTACTTAACATTATGTAAATACGGTAATTACTTGCTCTCTATGAGAGCTGAACTTACGTTGAATAAGTGGTTGATGTGTCAGTCGAAAAGAACAGGCAAACTGACATTTATTATGTTAAATATCTGCTGAAGAAACAACTGCTGGAAAACTTTCAAAATTTCGTTTGGAATGAACTTAAACTACCACGAACACTTTCTTTACTTTCCAGCCACAAGTTCGAGAATCGCAACTATTATTTCGCAAAAATGGGCAGTCGAAAGCGAGCTCGTAGGAAAAAAAATCGATGGACAGGCCAGTTCATATGGAAACCCGTGTACACGAGACCGGATAAGAGGGCTCTGGTTTTATGGTTTGAACTTCTGCCGCTAATAAGTCACAGAGCAACTCAATATTTTTCAGCAGGAGGCCAGCTATCCAGGCTCGGTCAATATGTGTAACATAATATGTAGAATCTTCATTGCTTATTTTAACACTCAATTAACAGTAATTACTGCTGGGTCTTTCGAAGTGTTCGTGCCAGCTGGAATTCAAACTACAATAAGTTGGTGTACGACATTTATATGGCTACATCATAATCTGCAATGTCTACGGTCCAGTTCGTTCTTTTTTTACTGCAGTGTAAACTAGGTTCTTGGTTGTGTGGAAAACTGTTCCTTATCGACTTATTCAACGTCTTTGATTTTGGGTGACCTGTCTATGTTAAATAAAAAGACCAAGTTGTCTAGACACTAAAGCAAAATTAATTACAATGTACACACGAAAAAAGGACAAAACTGTGCAAAGACCAAAGCAAATTTTATTATGAAAGATTGTTTTCCCTTTTTTACATATCAACTGCAACAAACGGAGTGAAAACCATCCGACAAGTGGTGGTCATGGCATGCACCTGCACTGCTAATTACTTCCTCCACATCCCCTTTGACCAAGAAAACTAGCTAAATTCATCACCGAAATTTTAGCTAATTATCTTTTGTCATATTGGCTTGCCTTTAAAGTGGCACAATGAGGCACACAAAAAAAGAAAAAAGAAACCCATGAAAGATCTTGGCATCCGACTAGCAACTCGTAACCTTTTTTAATAATGAAAACTTGTAGCAAGAAATCCTCCGGAGAAGCAGAGGAAGAAGGAGAAACAATGGCGATATTCGTATTGCTATAATTCGCCCCCCCCCAAAAAAAAAAGATCAAGTTTAAAATTAATCCTGCCGCCCCATCCTTAAAAAATAAACAAAAAGAACACTTACTGGTAATAAAATAATAGACATTTGCAAAAATAAAGAAATAATTAATAGGTTTTAATTTTTTTAAAAAATGGCACAGTGATTTTTCTTTGGAATTCCAATCCCAAACCATTTCTACTTCCTTAGCATATTTAGAAAGTTTCACTTGATCATTTCCATATACTTTTGTTTATGCTTTGTAAGCATTTCAGTCACTGTCACCAATTTCTTCAATGTCGGCTACGTAAAACACAAACCATTAAAAGATTACATTAGCTGAGTGTTCAAGAGATAATTACCGAAGATTTTGACTTCATCTGCAAATCTTTCAAATGCGCTACACAAATATGATGCAAAGTGCCCAAATCTCTTGCAGGATCGCCCCTCCCTCGTATTTCTTCAGACTCCGGCTTTTCTTTCACATTCTATAATAAGAAAATAAACACCGAATTTCTTATATCCTATTGCTTTTACAGTAAAGATGACATTACTACTTACAGATAACTGATCTAAGTAATTCACCATCCTTTCCTTGTTTTTCAAGATAAATGGGTTCACCACTTCCATATAGGGTTCCTTGCCTCCGAATTCCACCAAATTGGCCAAATTCTGAAGGCATTTCGCGATCATAATCAACGATCTGGCAGCGTTGGGCGAAGGAGGCTCTGTAAATGTTATTAAAAAAAGTCTCCGTTATTAAATATCGGATGAATCGAGAAAGTCCGAAAACTTGAAATCCTTTTCTCTTGATTTCCTTCACAAAGATATTAAAAAAAGTTAAGCAACTGTTACGCCATTAAAAAATCCGAAGACTTCACCAACGTGCATAAAAACGTAAAAGGAAGAAGAGAAAAACAAATTTACCGGAAATCAAGTTGAAGTGTCTGGGATTAAGTATGGCAGGACACAATAGTCGCAGAAAAATGAATCCGCTGACGACGCGAGTACGAACAAGTCTTTCGTTTGGCCATCGTGCTTTGGCCCGTTTTTGCAAACAACCACAAATGTAACGCAGCGTTCTTGGGCACGCCTCTGCTGACATTAATATAGACTCGGTAAATTCATCCAAGACTTGTAAAAGAAATTCTGCATTAGCACACGCATCCCCAAACGGCTCCATCTTTGATGGATTCAGCTATGAACACAAGACAAAATCAAAATTATTGCACTTCCATCTACAAAGGCCGATTCGAAACCCTCTTAAAGTAATAATTAATACTTCGCAAGATTGCTTTGCTTCGAGTAAGCGATGGAGTGCCGAGCCAATCGCAACTTGTAAGAAGCCAGTCGAGACCGATTTCATGTAATGATCCATCAAGGTCGTCGGTAACGAGGCTGCTCTGAAAAGCGTGGATGTTTCTTCCTCTTTATCTATCTCCAAGTCATTTAACGTGGCCAATAGGTCCGCTTCTTTGCGCTCATACCTAACAAAACCCTAATACATTATAAACTCTACGCTTAGTATCAATGATAATAATTTTTTTAAAAAAATCACATAGGTCAGGTTTTGAAGAGAACAAAATAATTTGAATAAGCTTTTCTCTACGAACGAAAGGCCCACCTGAAAATCCGTAGTAAAGACGTGGCCAAGGGTACTCGATCCAAATGACACAAGTCGGCTAAAGCTCTCACAACTTCTAATTGCGAATCTAATATGAGTTCTTTCAAGGGCGAGTATTCCTCGGGAGGCATAATTAAATCGTGTAAATAACGCGTGCGTAAACGCAGGGTGCCCCATTCACCCACCGGTGTAAACCCGTTTAAACTGTACCAATCCTCCACCTCCATTTGAGAGAGAGAGAAATAATTACAGTCGACAAATAAAATAAAACATAACTTTATAATAATGTAGGAGATAGTCACTTCATCGCCATTGCTTAGGTTGGAAAACTCAATCGTCAGTTCTGCCACTTCGTTTTCTTTCGAACGCTTCGCCTTGTTGAAGAGCGTCACGGTTAAACTCAATACGTCAGGAGGGATATCACTAAAGAATAATTCAATTAAAAATACAGAGTATATACAAAAATATTAACTGTTTTTTAACAAAATGGGCATAAGCTTGTAGTGGGACTATCTTACTCTAAAAGGAACTCTTCATCCCAAACCGGATCGGGCCCTAACTGAACTTTCGTACGGGCCACTTTCACTTGATTCAACGATAAAATGCAGTAAGGATTAGGCAGCAAACGAACCGGTAACCTTTACGGGAGATTTATAAGATTTTTGAAAACTTACGTAAATCTTCAAATAGTCAAACGATTGAGAAAATTACCTATGAGCCTCTAGAACAGTCAGGTGAAGACAACGTAATTCTCTAAGTCTCTGAATTTTAGGAGCGCGCGATACTTGAGGAAGACACAATGGTTTTAATGCAGCAATCCACTCCTGAAAAGGGAAATCAAAGCCAGTTGAGAATACTTCTACGGCGCACCAGAGGAATGCTTGGAATTACTTGAGCCGAGTCTGCACTGTTGGCAGACAAATACGTAATAGTTGCAAGACACGGAAGCGCTCTTTCTACTAACTGGAAACAATGTGGCCGATCAAACAAACTTTCATGGACTTGGTATAAGTAGCCACACGACAGTTCAATCAACCCACGCGGTTTCGTTCGCTAGTTTTGTGAAGTACGAAGAATCAATAAATAACAAAAATAAGTAAATGTTCAGGAAAAATGGGATTTTCGAAATGTCTACTTTAGGATTGTCGTAAATATAAAGCCGGTCGTCCCCGCCTTCATTCTGTAGCACGAACCACATGATCTTCCATTTCTTATTCTTCTCACTCTTTTTCTCCAAATAGCCTTGCATTTTAATGCCTTTCGACTTTTTCACGCCCGTTTGCTCACGACACTCACGCAACGTCGCGTAAATCTTCTCGGCGCCTTCCACTTCTTTCGTCACAATCGACCCATCTGTTTCGCATGTATTCTAAGAAAAATATGAGAGAAAATAAATAAACACCGTCGAAAGAAAAGAAAATTAAAGGTTTTCTTCAACGATACCCAATCACTGAAAAGAAAATTTAAACGATCAATGCACAAACAAAAGCACGAGCTTTAAATCATTCATCCTTTCTTTGTCCCATTATTTTTGCATATTTGCATGTGCGAATTCCAAAATGTAAAAAGTTTCTCGGGTGACGGAATACCAATGATTGAACGATCTCATACAAAATTCAGTAAAAACGAATTATTCATTAATACATGTTCTACTGTACGTATATTTAGAGAGTAATACACGTTAAGATTTCTTACTCTATTGACCGGCTGACCCAAAGTGTGTCCTTCAACAATTTGCTCAGTACGATAGCGATTAATCACAGCATCCAGACAATCAAACGTTCGCCCACCCATTAAATACCTCACACCCTTCTTTTCCACTCGGAACCTTTGAATTTGGTTGTTGATGTGGAAAAACAAGGAATAATCGCCAGGCGAATTATCACTCGGCCGTACCAAGAAACTCCCCGGTCCGGCTGCAAATAACAGAAGGTCAACGGTTAATCAAAAACGCACAAACTAGTTCAAGATATTATACAAGCGAGACTGATAGGCACCTTTCACTAGGAGATCAACAGCTTCAGTTTTGGTAATTGTATCGTGGAACCATGAAAAGACGGCGTTAGGGTCGACAGTAGGGTCCAAGGGTTCGACTAAATCTCGAAATACTATGCCTTGCTCTCCTGTTCGGTGAGCCGTCACCCAAAGCCAACCATCCCCCAAGTCGTTGTGCACAAAGAAGATATCTCTTTTCTGGAAACTGTGAATGACATTCGAAACTTTCGCTTTAGCATTATAACTTCCCCAAAACTGACCAAACTTTCAACCTTAATTCGTCGGTGTCGGGCATTTTGGTGTAAGGTAAGATAGCCACCATACGGCTTTTGTCATTAACTGGTTCAGGGGGAGGTACCGGATGCTGTAACCGTTCTCGTTTTAATAAATCTGCATAACTTGTATAGTATCCGATCAAATCGGAGAGGGAATCGAACTGGCGGCCACCGATATAGAAATCTCCACATACAGCTGTGATCCTATAAAAAGACAAGGGATATAACAAAACAAGGTAATTTATAGCGAAATTGAATGCACCGAAAATGATTGATTCCGGTCCTTCCCAAATAGGACAGTACATAAGATCCGGGTTTTCTATCCGATTCCCGAACGAGATAACCGCCAAGTTTTCCGTTTTGGCGTAGCCTTTCTTCGGACGTATAACGGTCTAATCTTCCATGGTACCATCTTATTAACGAAACATTCAATTAGAAAATTGGGTGGGAAAATAAACTATATGAGCAAGGATAAGTATTTTCTCACTCTTTTTCTGGGGGCGCTACAAGCGCAACACTTTGCCCATCCGTTTCTTCATTCTCGGCATTGAAGAAAGGATCAAACTCCTCTAGAATGGCATCTTCGTCACTGGTAATAGTTGTATTATTTGCCGGTGCTTTTTTCTCTTTTAATCTCACAATATCAGCCATCTTCCTAACATGCCCATTTGCATTGGTATCACTGATTTAATCCCTTTCGATACGATACTGAACTGCCCAAGCTCAAGATGCCCCTCCTACTTGTCTGTGCCGCTTGGCGCTTGTTACAAGGCTATCTCGTACTCTTGGCCAATGGAATAGCAGGACTGGAGTTAAGCACCAACTGCCAACGCAGTTTGTTTACGCTCGGTCACTGCGATATCGTAGAACGCATAAAAAAATTGCTTAATGATTTGATCAGGACTTAATTCTGTATGCAAATCTTTTAACCAACATGCTCACGAATAGATTTTACCCCTTAAAGTTTATATGCGTAGTGTCCGACACTTTTCGAAAATTTTCGCGCAGCGATCAGCGCATATTGTTTTGTTTTCGTCAGGACTTGGCCCAGCCTCTTATTGATTGTTTTGAACGTATGTGGTATTTTCAAGAAAGGGAGCGTAAACAAGTCATTTGTCATGTAATGGGTGTATTTATAAAAAAATACAAAACATTGGATGTTTGCTGCGTCTTTTTCTTTCATAAATGTAATTCCTCCTTGGAAGTCGCGGAAGATATGAGACTGTCTCAATATATGTACATATTTTTATGCGTCGTGCGTCGGATGTATAGAAAATAAATTGCGTCAGACGACCCCTCTCTCGAGCTATTTACATCTAGCAACGTTAGGCTTTACGTACCGAAGCGAGCTTTGTTTACTTGGGTGGGGAACTGGCGGTATCTCGTTATTCAACAGCCCGGGGCATCTGCTAGCGTTTGTTCAAAGCTGCGAGCGATTCAATATCGATACCTAATTGACCACGCTATTTTTAATCCCGTAAACCATTTGCAATTACATCTTAAGCATAATTATTAGTTCATAAAATTCTCTGATAATTACAAAGTATTTTGACCTTTCTGATCTCACGCAATAATCTATAAATGTAAAATAAAGCAACAAAAACTTCGAAAAACATACTTCCATTGCTATGATCGATATGCTGTACAAACCTCTACTTAAGTATCGATGCGTATAGTTGCGAAAGAAAACACGATCAAGACAGCGTCGGTTTATCCTGGGCATGCATGGCGAGCATGGCGGCCACAACACATTCTCCAGAAAGTGATGCTTGGGCTCTTTTAGCCCTTAAATCTGCTCCGACAAGTCCTCCCAAATCACAGTGGCATAATGAAACGAAAGGTTCGGCGATTGCCCGGTTAGAAGGGCGTGAATTTGAGTATTTAGTGCGTCAAAAACGCCTCGTGATCGGGCGTAACAGTTCGCGTGGTGAGGTGGATGTCAACATGGGCCATTCCAGCTTCATTTCACGACGACACTTGGAAGTTTACTTTGAACACCCTCATTTCTACATGATATGTAATGGGAAGAACGGCGTCTTCGTCGACGGTGTGTTTCAGCGGAAAGGAGCCCCTCCACTTCAACTTCCTAAAATGTATGGAATTTGTTTACCACCTTTGTTGATTGTTTACACCTAACATAACAAACTAATTATTGATATATTTTTCTTAGGTGCGTGTTTCGGTTTCCCAGTACGAGCATTCGCTTGATGTTTCAATCCTTGGTGGATGATAGTGAACCTCACACGCCTCAACTGGCTCCTCCAGCTTCCAATAATAAGAGAAGACCAGTTCAACATTTGCCATTGAGAATTAATATCCCTGATTCAGAAGTTGCTGTTAGCCCTGTGCCATCCCCTACTGGAACTATTAGGTACAATTCATTAAAATAAGCTGTGATTTGTTTAACAGCCATTCAAAAATGTAATTAAATCTTTTTGTTTTATTAGTGCGGCCAATTCATGTCCAGTTAGCCCGAGAGAAGGGTTGAACCGCCATGTCATCCATCATGATTTCCACGCTGCAGCTCAACACGGACAGCACCATCGCTTTGAAGAACGTTTGGATTATTCACACCAAGGCGGCCATTCAAGTAGTACAACGCATTCTGCCGTAGCCAGTCCAGAGCCAGGAGACGAAACAAAAGTATTGTTTTTTTTAACAATCCAACAATTACTAAGATTTTTTTAAAATTCACAAGCTATTTTTACAGTATAAACACACATATCTCTCTTCTGTTCTTTTTTTGGGGGGATAGGATGAAAGCAAACCACCGTACTCCTACGCACAATTGATCGTTCAGGCCATTTCTACCGCTCCTGACAAACAGCTAACGTTATCGGGGATTTATTCTTACATCACGAAAAACTATCCCTATTACCGGACGGCGGACAAAGGCTGGCAAGTAAGGAGTCGCTCATAAGAGTCCTTTGGGAGGTAAAGGGGGTCACTGATGTCTAATGTGTGGTGTCCTTTTTTCAGAATTCAATTCGTCATAATCTGTCCCTCAATCGCTACTTTATCAAAGTGCCCCGTTCCCAGGAAGAACCTGGCAAAGGCTCGTTTTGGCGTATCGATCCTTCTTCAGAAACTAAACTAGTGGAACAAGCTTTTCGAAGAAGGCGTCAAAGAGGTGTCCCTTGCTTCAGACCGCCGTTTGCTGGTTCCTTGTCTACCAGGTTTGATAGGAGTTTTTGGTCATATCTGGCTTACATTTTACTAATTGGCATGTCTTAGAAGTGCGCCTGCGTCGCCGAGCCATGTCGGGGCTTCAGGCATTATGACTCCTGATTGTTTGTCAAGGGAAGGTTCACCTACGCCTGTTCCCGCCTCCAATAACGAGACATACTTACATGTGCAAGAAGGCGTGAGTATCATGGCTCCACCTACCTTAGTAGCCCAAACTTTGGAAATCAGTAGCCATGGATCTGGATCTCCCACGCAAAGTTAGTAAATCTCCCGTGTTCTCGACAGATGTAGTAGTGGTTCGCAGAGATGGGCGGATCGTGATCCAAAATTGCTTTAGATCACTTCGGATCAAAAAACGGATCATTTGATCCGTGATCCATGATCCGTTATACGGATCGTGATCCGAGAATTAATCTGTGACCATGGATCAATTTTTCGGATCATGATCCGCATAAGTGGATCACGGATCATGATCCGCGATTCGTGATCCGAATTTAGTAACGACGGATCATGATCTGTGATCCAACTTCGCGGATCACGATTCGTGATCCGTGATCTAACAATGCGGATCACGATCCGTGATCCATGTTCTAACTGCACGAATCGTGATCCGACAATTGGTCCGTGGTTCGTGATCTCGCAAATCACACACGCTAATTGCCTGCCTATACTCAGTGAGTCACATGGCGACGCTGAGCTACCAAATTCAAGCTAGATATGCCTTTCCTAGTCTCGAGAAGAGAATATTAAAAATAAGAGAAATCATTCGTACCGGACGTGTCTATACAGTCTCGCACTTCTACGTCGTCAATATTTTTCTTCTACATTCTTGTTGAATAAAGGATTTCCCTTTATCATAGCTACCGTTTTTAAACAGTTGTCAATAGAAAAATAATATCTGAAAACTTTTGAAAAAGATCCGATTATCGTAAAAACGGATCATGGATCACGGATCGTGATCCGAAATAGCGATCCGGTTCACACAGTGATCCGAGAATCGCAAAATCGGATCACGGATCATTTTTCTTGCCTGTGGATTACGGATCGCGATCCGAAATGTGGGATCCGGATCACGAAATGAACCGAGCATTGGGAAAACGGATCACGGATCATGGATCGTGATCCGTGCTAACACGTAGAAACGGATCGGATCGTGATCCGTGCTAACACGTAGAAACGGATCGGATCGTGATCCGATCCGTAGAAGTGTGTATTTTGCCCATCTCTGGTGGTTCGTGATTTGTACGTGTCTTAATTACCTTGATAAATTGATAAACTTAACTTAAAAATCTTTTGTTACCCGTTTCTTTGAGTTATTATTTTTTTGCGGTATTTGTTATTACTTTAATTCGTTTAATTGAGAATAAGTTTAAGGGATTTAAACCTAATTTTACCTTGAAATCTAGATCCTAATGTGATTGTGCAATCTACCGCCCCAACTCCAGTACTGGTGTTGCAGCCTGGGCCTGGACAAGGCAAATCACGCCTCGTATTTCCAGTATTGCAAGGACTCAGTACTAACGGCCAAGACGTGGAAGGTTAATAATGTTGCTTTCTTTTTCCTCCTAATTTTTTTTTACCTTGAATTTTATTCGGTCTAAATGGGCGAGAATTTTGGCATCTGATTTCATTCTTTTGTAGAAAAACATTACGTGCGAGTGTCGGCCAGTGGATTTGGCCAACAACCTGTTATAGTACAGACCTTTGCTGATTATTCGTAAGTTTTTTTCTTATTTTTCTCAATTCTTCCGTCGTCGTTTGGTTTTTCGAATAATTTCTGGCTTAAATGGTGACATGAAAAGCGATTAGCTTTCGTTACGAACCTTTTATACGTCATAGTATTAATTTAGGAAAACGCTGCTTTTATACTTTAAAACATTTTGTTATCATTCGCCTTTTCTGGGGGTTTTGTAGAGATCAAGTGGCTGTGGAAGAAACGACAATTGCCAGTGACAGTTCGAAACGTCACGCGTCGGAAGACCTCGGTGAAGATGATGACATGAACGGTGAAACGGAAGCGAAAAAGTTTAAACCGGAAGACATTGACGAGCCGAACGGGATGGAATGAAATTGGCGTTGAGTTTTGGTGTCATTTTTCGTTTTGTTTCTTTTATTGGGGGGACTACGCGTTACACCAAAAATAAGACAATAAGGAACTTTCTAACCGAAAAACTTGGACAATTACACGTATGGAGGAATGTATTGATTTTTTTAAAGACCGGAACGAGGAGTTCAAAAAGGGGGAGGGCATTGAAAAGAAGAAAAAAATGTGGCTTATGCAAAAATGAAAGCCGGTGAGTAAAAGTAAATAAATTCACCGTTGAAGGGCAGTTTAATTATTTAATTACATTTTTGTGGGGTTCTTATTGTTAAGAAAATTGTTTTACGACAAAAAGTATTGAAAGAGGCACCCTTGTGGGCTTTTCATATCCCCTCCCCCCTTTTTTACTGTTTATCATCCTCCCGTACCCAACCTTATTATTGAAGAAATTGAGATAATAAGCATGTGTGTAATTTTTTTCTTGGACTTCATTTAGTTGTTAAGTGTTAAGGAGTGACATATTCTGTTATTCTCAGTTCTTTTTAACCTCCCCAACTATTATTTTTTTCCAGCCCCATTTGCAGTAGCCATTATTACCGTATCGTGTAATTTTTAGGTGTTGGCACGGTCATTAATTTTTTATTAATAACCGTCCTCGATAAAAAAAATAAATGTAGTTATTCCTTCATATAATAGTGTGTATTTTTCTCCTGTTCTAGTCTTCAGCAAAACAATATCGCTAACAATATAAATATTACAATAGGAGTATACCATAATGTTTGTACAGAAGGAATTTTCACAAAACTTGTTCTTCAGATGCTTTTGGGGTAGGAGAAAAAGAAGATAACGAAGAATCCAAGTCGTCGAGTGGAATTGCTTCGCGAAGAACAGAATTTAAGGGAGGATGTGCGGAAGACGATCGCTGACGTACACCTGAAGTAAACGTTTATCAAAATATATATTAACACCAAAATAATCTTATAAATAGAGTAAAGTATCCGAAAGCATCAGTCGAAGATTTCTTTAAATTAAGAAAGCTTAATGAATAAACCTTGATTGTCGGCTAATGTTGCGACGCCGGGCCGTAACGAGTTCAGCCTCGGGGGCGGTAACTGTGGGTAACCGCGTCCCAAAGTACGTAAGGTGTTATTGCTTGTACCGGAAGAGAGCAATGCCATATTGCCAGTACGCATTAAATTTCGCCCTAGAAGCCAAAAAAAATAATAAATAACATCGTCATATTTAGCATGTAAATAAATTCTCTTACGTGTCGTAGATTCCTGGCGCAAAACATGTAAGGTACTGCCCGCAGGCGGAGACCCGTTCACAGACGAGGGTAAATCTAACAACTTGCCAACTTGTTGCATTTTCCGTTGTCGCGCTTTATAACGCCCTTTCACTAACCTAGTAACAGAGGGCAAAAGTAGTAGAACCAACTTCGTCTATTCAACTCTCGTACCTTTGCTTAGCTGCCATACAACGAATGTGATCGTCAAAGATCAACTTGGCATTCAAAATAGGAGATCGTTGACCCGCGCTGGTACGTATGGCTTCAGGTCCTCGGTGCAGCGTTAAATGCAAGCAACGTGAATCTTCTTTATCCCCACTGACTTCGACGTCTTGTAAATTCCCTACACATTTTGCGACACCCCAGCCTAATCTCCGTGCATCCGGTTCCACCAACAGAAGCTGGTGGCTATCGACTACCAAGAAGCGTCTTGTTTTCGATCCGTCTTTCACGACAACCGTGCACGCAATTAAATCTGAGTTATCTAAACCAGGTAACAATGATTCACTTATTTTCTTTTTCATTATGATTTCTTACTTAAATCTAGCACATCCGTCACTTGGACGCAAGGTTGAGACTTGTTTAAAGGAAGCTGCGTTTCCGTTTCTTGTCGTAAGGCTAAGGATAAAGATCGCAACAATAGGAAGACACGTATCGATCTTCTGGCTCGCTCAGTCTATCGAAACAAATCGTAAAATTTAACCGTTAGATAATGAATCTAGAACAAATAATAATCTGAGGAGTATAAGATTATTAAAGGAAAAAATATAGCTAATCAAATTACATCTCCACATGGCAATCTCTTTGTAAACTCTATGCCAGTCATGGGTGTGCCAGTGGGCGGTAGCAGCAAGTTTGCGTCCATCATAAGATACTCCACATTTAAAGGTTTCTTCAATAGTTCATGGACTTCGCCTTCGAAAAGATCCAGAAACATTTCTTCGCTCTGAGAGGAAAAAGACAAACGGTTAAAAATATATACAAGATACAATTTGGACAATAAACTAAAATGTTTAAGAGATTTTTACTCCTTGAAAGAATACTTTGTAAAAGTGGCGGACAACAACGATACTCTCCTCGCGGGCTTGATCGACAGCTGCTATGTGCTCCGCTCTTAAAACGTTTTCCATTTCAACAGCTCCGTTTTCACCCTCCGCATCCGTGTATTCCTTTTTTCGTAGTGCTATCCGCTTTAATAAGGAAATGGCTAACTCTACTGTCACGGGCCTTATGCGACTGCCTAATAAAATCAGTAACTTTTACTTCGAAACACTCCGTCTTAAAACGAAGAAAGAAGTCATCTCACTTGGCTGACATGCGTCGCATATTATGTTGAGCAAGCTTGCGACTAAGAGGTGATTATATTGGCGTTTGCTCGTGATGCCATCCACGCCCCAGAAAATGCCATCCAACAAGCTTTGCTCCACGCCTAAAGTAATTGACAACATTTTAATTTAATTACATTTTCATTTTTAAAAATTAGTAAGCATTATTTACATGCTTTGACAATTTCTTTACCTGAAACTGCCACAATAGTGCGCATAAATATACACAGAAAGATAAGTTTTAAGATCGGGCTTATTTGAACAAACTGACAATAAAGGCCGTAATAATGTTATAATTACCACTGTTTTTATTTAAGGCGTAGAGAAAACAAAGCGCAAATAGAGCTGCATAATCGTTTTCATCGACTCTTAGTGCTTCGAAAACGGCTTGAAAGAATGGTCGATTCCCTAGATCTTCTGAATGACACTCTTCGGAAGCGTTCGAAGACAAAAGAAGTGAAGGAACAGTGCTATCTAGCATTTTTGCCTTCTCTTCATCGGTAATATTAGCATCTAAAGGAGAAATAAATACAAGTTTTCCCTTGTACGTAAAAAATATGTATATTTGAAGCGTTACCTTGCCATTTCCCAGTTGCACAGGTTGCGTCAGTACAATTGCCTAACAGTTCTTCCAAAGTCGCGGGAGGTGCGGAAAACCCAGGCGGCCGCTATTTCAAAGTAAATTAAAGAAAAATATGGGCAACAACGAACTAAGCATATACTGTACAAATTTAAAAATGAAGTTATCGAAGCCACTACAACGGAAACCACCACCGTTCCGGTTTTAGACGAAGTTAAAGAACGTAAAACTAAATTTGACATCATAAACAAAAGTAAATTAGTTTTTTAGAGAAGTAAGATAGAGCATAAGCAGAAGTATACTAATGTTGAGTGCGCGTATAAACATTAAGGGGTAATAATTTATAGTGACCATGTTGATTAAAAGTTTATAAAACTTAAAAACCAATACAAAAGTAAACGTACATAAGAATATATGTACTACATACAGAAAAACGTGTCATACCGTTGATGTCTCGTCTGATTCGCGGATAGTAAATATATCTGAATTGCCTTGCAAAATGTACTGAGCCAGCTGCTGAACTAAAGGCACGTGGGTAATAATAAGGTAGATTTGTGTGGTCAAGAAAAGCGAGACGACTGTGCTCACGTAAGGTTTGTCCATCTGGCAATGTAAAAAAAATATATTATTTAACCACTTGAACAAAATAAAATCGTTACCAATTCAGCGGACAAAACCCGTTCGCGTGCCAACGAGAAGACGTATAACGGTAACAAAAGTCTTCCCAGTAGCTGGTCTACTAATACTTGGTTCAACGCTTCAATCTCCAGGCAAAGAATATCATTCAAATAGTGAAGGTGGTCCAAATGCTCTGCCACCAAATCAGACAGACAGTTTCGGCTCTGATGACTAAAAGTAATTCCCAAATTACACAAATTTTAGAAGTATGTCAGAGTAAAACGAAAAATTGTGCCTACTCAGCGTCATTGCGAACACAAGCATCTATTTCCAATATATGATTCCCAATAAACCAGACTAAATTGGAGAAGTATGGTGCCGCAGTGCGGTTACGGATGAAGGACAGCATAGACTTGTCGTCAACACGATACACGTTGAGAGTTAAGGTGCGTACCGCGATGCGAACCATGTTTTCTGAATGATTGAAGAATTTTATGGCTTCCGTATAGAGCGGGAAATCGTTTGTGTGCTAGACAATAAGAAGTGGGCACACACAAAATTGACAAACTGACTTCACTTCATATAATAATATTCCAAATACGAAGCTTACCTCGTTGTAGAAAAAGTGGATAGTATGATTGTTTAACTTGAGCGAGAGCGTTTTTAAGAAAGATATGTAATACGCCAGGACTTCTTCATCGGAAAAATCGAACTTGTGAACAATTATTGAATTCACGTGGTTATTGGACAAGAGATAGTCTGTGACAATGTACAAATAATGTCATTTTTACTACAGTGATGTATCAAAAAAATTCTTACATAATGAAGTTTCATTTCTTATGTTTTCGAACAAGATGTTGAGCGTCTGCAATAATTGGACGCAGACATAGCTTCCACATTTCTGTTTCATGATTCGCAAGAAAAATGACAACATGTTCTTTTCCAAGAAAAAACTGAATACGAAGAAATACATTATTAACCTTAACAATAATTTCTATTTAAAGCAATACTCAAATACGCTGCTGTCATTTTGATCTCCCCAGATTAATATTTCCGCGACACATCTTAACGTTTCCACTAACAAGCTTCTATTGCTTTCTGAGACGATTTGATTTCTAGACATAACGTTGCAAAGATACCTAGGAAACGGAAATATATGTAAAGTGAAGTATTTAATGTAAGCTTATTTACTTCAGATGTTCTAAAGAATGTTGGTTTTTTTGTTTGGCAACACCACCAAACCATGTTCTACTTCTGCTAAACATTCTCGTGACAGTTTGTAACTTTTTATGTCACAACTAGAACTTGTAAGTTTCAAAACAAAGCAGACATGAAAAGAGGAGGTTCTAAAGAAAACGGAGACTATACGGTTCGTCCCACTGTAGATTTCAACACGCTCTCTGAAACAAACATAGGGAAAGCTGTTGTCTTTCATTTCACTGCCAATGTCAGCCGATCCGCTGTGTTGAAGTTCAGGCAAGGTAAGGCAAGGCAAAGCTATCACGTGACTTTGTTTGGAAGATGCTGGATGAAAAAATTGAATTGAATTTTCAATAAAAATGTGAAATTACAAAGGCTTGTTTGTTTATTATAATGATAAGATTTTCAGATTTATATTTCCTTCTAGCTAGAAAAAGATGCGTTTCGGAACGTCAAACGTGGCTGCGTTTGGATACACAAATACTAATTGTTTTGTTAGCATTTTATTTATTTCCCAATCCTACAAGTTTCTTTTTGTATCAGTTCTTCCCCATTAATACAGTCAAACACTTTTGGTTCCAAGTTAATAAAGGGAGTTTCTTTTAAATAGTACTTCCCAGAATATTTGTATTATATTGCAATTACAAAGAATATGCATTCGAAGAAAACAAAAAATTTCCATATTTGCTCGTCTTGGTAACGACTGCAATAAGACCAGGATGTTATCCTGCATCTTACAGCATACAATATTCAGTAGCACTAATTACTTCAATGAAAATAAACTTCTTCGAATGCCAAAAACAGGCCTCTAATTTTCGATATAAATACTCCACAATTGACTAAAATGTACACTAAAAATGGCATGCAACTTTTCTGTAATTACGATGAAGGGTAATTTAAACTAGATTTGCAAAATGCCTTTTTCATAGGCCTGTCCATGTGATTGTGATTATACCACATTCGGGTAAGAAGAAAGGGGGACAGCCGA
>JAHZNP010000794.1:0-36672 GCA_020615345.1 Triops cancriformis
GGGTTGGGGGGGGGGATTGGGCTAGAAACCTTAAACCTTTCTTCTGGGGGCGAACCGTCTGCCCTTGTCGTTTTTAGTTCCACCCCCGCCTATTCTTTGCGTGTGCCTCCACTGTTAGGGATTCTCATTATTGGCTCCGTAGACATTGGCCGGATTCTCCCTTCCATGCGGTAGAAGACCCCTGCGCCCCTATTCACGTAAAAGCACCCTCACACAAATCTGAATAAAACCTTTCAGCCCAAGATTAAAATCGGTATTGCATGTAAAGGGGCACGGTGTGGCTTGTCGCTCGTCAACGCAACGGATAGCTGTTGGTTGATGGATGACATGGAAAGATTGTTACACACTACGCGTCAAATGACAGTGGTGGGGCTTTTCAAGCATCTGTGGAGTGTACACACACTAAGTCCGCACGCATATGACCGCATTAACAGTCACCTGTACCCATTCTGGACCCTTCTTACGCATAACGGATGTTCCTATGATAGGTAATTTTCTGGTGTAAGGGGGAAGTGACATGACGTGTGGGTGACAATAAAAAAAGGCAAAGAGCTATGTTCCCCGGGTCGTTAAGCAAGCTGAGCTGATGTGTTGGAAAGAGCGGCCCAGGACATTTGGACTAGCGCAAAGCCGCCACTGCTATTGTCATAAACCGGCGCCACTACTTGCCATGGAATGGGGGTCTGCCAATATTATAGTCGCATGTCAATAGCCCGGGAAGCCCATCTACACCATGGAAGAGCCATAAATCTAAAAGGAAAAACGCCTCTTTCGGTCAGCTCTAATGCTACCGAATAGTCATAGCTATAGCTAAAGAGCAAGAGAGCGAGAAAGACCTCCCTTGTCCGCAACAGAAGAGGGATCTCGTGACAATAACTTATCGGGAGTCTTTGGCGGTAGAGGACGCTATACGACCAGCTAAAGTACCATTCACCGCCGATTTCGGTATGGGAGCAGCCACAGTTTCCAGATCGCTTTACAGCGGTCATCCAAATACCGCATGGGGATGCTACGAATAAAAAGTCATAAAACTTTCAATAACTGGGAACCTAAGCGGACAAAATGGGGAGACGAGACCCTTCCTGGTACCCCCTCCAACCCCCTCTGGGGAGAGACACCGTTCTCAGCACTTGGGTATGGAGAGCACCGCTTTGCTTTACGTGTCGCACAAGCTTCTGAGACTCCTTTAACTTGGCATGGAACTCACACCCTGTGGGCTATAACCACTTTCATTGTTAAATGGGCAGCTACTTTCGCAATAAGTGCAATGGAATGGCCACCCCCCTTGGCGAAAAGCCTTTGCTAGCAAATGTGAGCTACGATTAGAATATTAAAATAAAGGTAAGACTTTCCAGGATTAAAAATAACACATGGTAGGTTAGTCTAACCCGGGTGTAGCCATATATTCTGAAGTTAACACATTGACCTTAACACGTTGACTTGACTTTAGAGGAGTTGACTTTAACACTTTCATTAGTACGTAACAGAGGTGCGTAAAACAACAACTTGGGCAGTTTGACTTCAATCCGAGCCGTTTCATTTGAATTTGATTTGAGTTGGACCACAACTGAATTTGGTTTTACTAACCTCAGCTGAATTTATATTTGACTTGGACTAGGTTGCAGTTCTTAGAATTTCCAGGCCTTGAAAGTTTTGAATTCGCTGGGATAGACTTGGAAAAATATTTGACTTGAAAAATTATTGAATTTGAAGCGTTTTCCGAATTTCAACATGGTACGACGTTATTTGGGGAAAACACTGGTCAAAATTGACAAATCTCTTTCGTTTATTGTATGTGCTGATTTGCCCTCTTTCCGACGTGAAACTCGAAAAAAATGAACAGTTGACTTGACTTAAGCTTCGAAGACTCCTAAGTGATTTATACTGAACTGATGAGAAACATGTTCTATTTCAGTCAGAGCCAAATATTGGATTCGAATTCCGTTGATTTGTTAAGTACTGAATTGTTCTATTCAGTCAGAGCCAAATTATTGGATTTGAATTCTGTTGATTTGTTAAGCAGTAAAGGAATTTAAATTGACATGAATTACACTAATGTAAATGTGTCCCGACCTGAACGCACAGAACACGATAGTCCATAATTTAGAGAATTATGTAATTGAAAGTGATTTGCAGAAGTAGTCTACACAGTCAAACTTGCTTAAAAATGTAGAATATGTTTTTCGAACTAATAGTTGGAAAGTTCTGCAGTGATTGTTCCAGGAAAACTCTCCCTGACATTGTACTAAAAGTACGCAAAAGACTATTCGAGAGGGTGTAGTTTAAATGCCTTTCAAGAATTTTTTCAAAAGGAAAAGATGACGTCTAGAAAACTGTTTCTGAGGCTTTTGCTCTTCTTATGCAACAATAGCGGGTGGCAGGCATTTCTCCCCTTATCAAATTTCGCGATTTGTTCTTGGTCTGAT
The DNA here is from genome assembly GCA_020615345.1 of Triops cancriformis. NCBI lineage: Eukaryota > Metazoa > Arthropoda > Branchiopoda > Notostraca > Triopsidae > Triops > Triops cancriformis. The sequence continues at coordinate 2,427 of JAHZNP010000794.1, forward strand.
CTTAAACCTGCGAAAAGCGATCAAGTTCCAATGTTCAACGGAAGATTCTTATTTTGCAAACGATTGCAACAATACCACGCGAGAAAACGACAAAACATGGATATCATGAGGAAAAGCAACACAGCCTAAACAGTTGGAACGTATAATTCCCAAGACCTCGAAAATACAAATGAAAAATCCATGATTTAATTTTGAAGTAAAATTTCGAATACCTTTTCCTTCACGAAACTTCAAAATCCGGGAGGTATTTACGCCACAACCTGTATTTAGTTGACGTTGAAAAAGCAGTACAAAATAACGTAAGCACTGTGACTAGATTAATCAAATATATTTAACTGGGCGATACAATTTCTGAAACCTGTTTTAGGGTAACATAGTTTAGCTTTGCATATGTCCATAAAACACGATCCAGTGTAAACCAATTTTTGTTCGTATTATTCTCAACATCAGTTCAGTACAGAAGGCCTACATTGCCTTACCCACGCCACCTACCCAAGTTTTACTGCTAACGCTGTTGGCGAGTTCGGTTACCTAAAGCGTGCTGTGTTAACCCGATTGTTAACATAGGTTAGTTCGGTGGATCAGTACTCTGTGCGCCTTAACCTGGGTCACTTTGGCACGTTACGCGTTGTTAAGTTGGTAGTGGAACTAGAGCCTTACTTTCTTAACTATTAAAAGTTATTGTAGTTTTCCTCGTTGGGCTTCACGGTATAAAAGCATGTTCCAGCTAAAGCTTATGTTTTGCCATTTATCAAGTTATATGTCCCAGAATTATGGGTGTGCGCGTCTAAGCAAAATAAACTAGCACAACTGTCAGCACTATCCCCTCCCCCGACTTATGATGTAGCGTACAGGGATCCTGGGTACTAGTCATTGTTGGTGGTAGGATATCGGGGAGCCTTCACATTACACCGTTGCGTTCTGTTGCGCGACTTGTAATTATCAAACCTACTGGAGGCAAAATATGCCCCAACAGGTATTTTTATACACACACACAAAAAAAGAAAGAAATACAATCCAATGCACATGAAAAGAGGAGCCAATTAGCGCAATAACTCTGTGGAGCCATCCGGTTAACTTTTGATACGCAGCTACGTTAGCGCCTACGTTTTCCGGTTTCGGCGTAATTGGCGCCTTGGCTTTTTCTCTAACAGAAAAAAAAGTGTTAAGCAATTCGCTACGACTACCGTGCTAGTGTAGTTGTCCAAGAATCTGCTATAATATCTATCCAGGCACACATCCTTTCCTCCCTTTGTCCTTTTTTGTTCCCTTTTAGTGTACAATTCTCTGTCTGTAGTCTCATATAGGGATAACAACGTTGAATGACCACACATAAAACTGGACAATCAAACTAGCACAAGTAGGTGGTATCATAAATCCGGGCTCGCGGTTCCTTGGAATTGCCCAGAAAGGACTTGGGAGTCTTTTGTTAAAACATGTCAGCGACAAGCTCCCATCTTTCTTTTTTTTCCCCATTGTTAAACTCCGCCCTACCAACTTACCAGAGTGGAGTACAATTACTGTAGCCTACTGTACATTTCAACGAACCCACCGCACGGGGCCCCCGATGTTGAACAAATTTACGCGTTTCCCTTGTTTTGAATACAAGGGGAAACGAATCCAGATTTTCATCACCCCCCAAAAGAAAATCTTTCCAACTTGCCTAAACCCTGCATGGGGGCCCACCCGGGTACTTGATATGAAACCCGTGACGGATGAGAACAGAGAACCGTCAACCCCGAAACTCGACCTGTGGGTAACCCCGACGAAAATGCCGTTTTAAAGCTCAATAAGCATAAGATGCTTCCTTTTGTATTCGGGTAACCTGAAGAAAGTGAACACCTGTACACATTTCGAAGCAAAGGCAGCGATAAACCTTGGTCCATTTCGCAGTAGCCACGCCTGCACTATATTTCTTTGTAAGGCAGCAGCTACCGCTGCTCCCCAAGTTTGTCGCGCAATTTGAGCTCCCATGCCGCCACTGGAGTGGAGTTTTTGGTCAGGCTTGACGGATGGTAACCTTCATAATGAGAAATGACCACCCTACTACCGCACCACCGGTTTTCCAGTGACGCAGACAATGATACGTGTAAATTTGTAACTTGGTAGCTGCAGTACAATCAAGCCACTTGGAATTTGAGCTCGAGCTGCTTCTTCTTTTTCGCTGCACTCCTAGAGATACATTCCTGAACGTACTAGATGGATCTGATTGCGACAGAGGAAGCTAGCAAAACCATCCCTGGGGCCACCGTTGGCTGCTTGCCCGGTGTTTAATAAAGTAGATACGCACATACTTAAGAAAGAATGACAGGTGTGCAAGTATGTTGGCTGTCTCTCTGTCAGCAGCAGCTTTCCACCCATACCAGCTTAATTGAAGGTGGAAGAAAATAACTACCTAAATCCCATACAGTGTCACGTGTTCGGTTCAGTCTTTAGAAGACGCACACATACCGAAAGTCCAATGTCACCTGTGAATTTAAGGCACATAAAGCGAAACTCTGTCCTTGGCGAGGGCTTAATTTTTTAAAAATTAACTAGCTAATTCCTATATAGTTAAAAGTAGTTGTTCATACGTAAACATTTCTAACTTAAAACAGACTCAATTTGTAAAAACAAAGAAATCTCAATCAAAGTAAATGTTAATAGCAAGGCCTGCGACAGTTTTTATTCCATGTCTATATCCAAATTCTGAATTGTAAATTTCTAAATTCCAAGTCGACATGTCTATTTTATTCCTTGGAAGAAACTTCACGTACTGAAATCCATTTATCCATCTATGAGTTTCAGGCAAATATATAATTGAAACAAGCATGACCATGTTTGTTTCAATTCTTGATATAAACAGTAATTTAACAAACAAGCTTTCAGTACCAAAAGTCACGTCTGTAAGCGAATTCCAGGCACATAAACCGGATCTTATCTACAGGAAGGGTTAAAGAAATGTAAAGATCTTTTAACTGTTGGTTAACGATTACTCTGAAGTTTAGCAACCTCAAGTTAAACGAACTTCATAGATGGCTTAATAACCACATGTCAACCGTAGATCGTCATTAGCTTGATGGCTAGCTTCGAATGACAAACTACTGCACTCAAGCCAGGAAAAGGAACGGCTGTCTTCTATAATTTTTATCACGGACAGACGATCCATCAACTTAACGGGAAGATCCCATCGCGGTGCTGTCATAGGGGGACACGGAGGCCCTGCTGATGGCTGGAACCCAGCAGCAGCAGCAATGCAGCCGCCATCATGTCAGCCAGCCTCTCACACTTAAAATACTGTAATACGCTGAGGAATCGAAATGGGTTGTATACGCACAGAGGAACGTCTGACAGGCTTCTTCCATCATTTTGCTCTTTTAGCCATCCGGACCCCCCAATCAAAGAGGCCAAACATGATCAGCAAAGGGTGGAGAACAAGCTCATAAATCTTGCCTTCCAATTAGATAGAGGATATCGAAATAAAACCAGCCCCCGTCACTGAACTTTACGGAAACTGTAAGTCACTCCACGTTTTATGGATGACTGCCAACATGAACAAACCCAATCATTAACACACCTCTACACCAGTACTTTAAAAATACCATTTCCCCCTATTGCGTTGGCATGGTCCTATTACTACGTCATTTACCTCTTCGGACCGTACACTCTATACCCTAAAAGCTATCCATCGGTTGTGTTGATTGGTACGCTAGTCAACATCAGCTTGCTTTCACAACTTAAAAGTAGTTCCCCATCTTAATTGTAGTTCTTGGGGGTGTTTGAAAAGCAATGTGGTCATGTTGCCCTTCCCGAAGATACCATTTAGGAAAAGCTTAACGATGGAAAGATTATTTAGTCTTCGGCAGCGTTGTGTGTGCCAACTCCACTTGACAGCCTGGCAACATCAATCGCACCTGGGCCAAACCCGTGGCAGACATTGCCGAACATTGCTGCGAGATGGCAAGGTCGTTTGCAACACAGTCGTTCCTTTATGGTTTCCCCCACCTCTGCAAGATCATAACTTGCTAGGTTTCCCAAGGTTTTGATACCCCAGCTACACGCTCCTATAAATCCCCAAGCAAACGTTTTTCCATCACCACTCGGCGTGCTCTGCGTGAGCTCTCTTGGCACTATCAGCACATCGCAGGTTAAGGAAGCAAACCTCGCCAACACACCCGGCTCAGGCTATCAGTAAAAGAGAAAAACCACTCACTCTCAAAGCTCTCCGGTACCGATAATGGCCCACCAACCAACACACCCCAACTGTCGCTCATCAACTACTGCGGTTGACAGGAGACCCATGTTTCATAAAAAGGGGAGCTATACGTCAATTAAGGAACGACATCGCTCTTGCCTCAATCCAGAGCTGGCAACTATTGATGAGACCAGTCGTTTCACAAGCAAAAGCTTCCCTTGGCTTGACTTTGTTTTGCCCTTTTTTTGGCCTTATTTCTTAGCTTAGGGGGCGGATTGCTTATAAGACAAAGCAGAAGGTTCGATAAGACTGTGTCTAACCTACTTTAGTTACAACCGCTGCAACGAGTCATCCCTAGTATCGATAACCAACCTTCCGCTCAAGTTGCGATTATGCTTCGGCTTTGCTGCAGGTCCCGTTCGCCAAACAAGCTACTCAGCTTAACCGAAGCCGCGTCCCACATGTCAAAAGGAAAATGTATGAGACTACTCTAACACACCCTAGAGGGGATCTTTGACCCGCGTCTGACTTGATGAAGGGCCGGCAAGGAAAAACTTTGGGGTTTGATGCCCGTGCTCGGCATAGCAATAGGTACGTTAGATCGTCCCCCCTTCTCTTTTCTCTTTTAAAAAGCACTTTGGACTTTGCGTTAGACAGCTTCCATTAGTATGCGTGAATGTAGCTCGCGACTCCATAACGTTGTGTGGAGGAAAATATCATATATGGAACGCATCGATGGTGGTCAACTGCCAACGGATATTCAGTGTTGACAGAGATCTCGCTAACTTAACTGGACTCTTGTTTCTAAGAATCTTCCCTTTTTCTTATAGGATTTTTTTTACCCAAAGCTTCTCGACTTTATTTAAATAATGAATTATTCTATAGTTTTTTAGCACACGCTTGTTTTTTTTAAAAAAATATCATGAAACTGCACTTTGGAGAAACGAGTTGAAGATTAGACAATATAAATCCGTTAAACTCTGAGTGCCTTTGCCGTTTTGCAGATGAATGAAGCTTTATTCTTTTTAGCGCAGTAACGAGCTCGTACAAATTCAGCAAAGTTTTACGTGACAATATAATTTGGAATCAAGTTAACAAATAAACTAGTAAGGATCAATGAACGTTCCTGCCTGCAGTCACACAATTTGAGCAAAATGAACTTTCATTTTTATGCAGCTATGTTTGTTAAAAGAGCGGGATCTGTTACTACTGCTGTATTTCTCCGATTATTAGACAATATAAAAAATACATAAAATCAGAATAACTCAAGCAAGGGAAACAATATAACAAAGTCATGCGTGTAACAATGGAAGTCTTTCCTACAGTCGCATAATTCCCACTATACAAGCTTTCATTATTGTGCACATTGCCTAGTGTGTCCAGAACGGGGTCTGTCCTTTGCTCTATCTCTTGTAGGTCTCTACCTAATACCATAAGAATGCTGAAAAACATTGAAATATTAATAATGCTATGATATAATATAAACAACTTGTCGGGCTACAAGTGTTTTGTGCCTAGCGGAACCCGATTTTTGCATGCGTCCTATTGTACTTTCAAATGAAATACACATTCAATCGAGAATGCGCTTTACTTGAACCCTATCTTAAAGTTTCCAAGTTCTTTAATAGTGATACCTCTCTAAATGGATGCCATCAGTGAGTACAATGCCATAGGGAAAGGAAAGTTATCAATGAAAAAAGCAACTTTATTACAGCGAGACCCGCTTTTAGGGGAAAGTAACTCTAATCGAATTATAAGTTAATTTAAAAATTTGTGTAAGCGAGGATCATACACTTTTCTATACATTTTTCTGCTTTTATTTCTAGCTTACGGCTGGTCTGTTCAAGGGAGTTTGATTTTATTCTACAGTACTGTATAGTGAAGTTGGATTGGTTACGATGTCAAATTTCACCTTGAGAAGCCTTTAGCTAATCGAGAGGTCCAGTGAGTATTGTCATGCATATTTTGCATAACAGAACCTATTTCTCGGCAAGTTAGCCGACAAGGGACACTTTGGGGAGTCGCAACACGGTCTCCAACCCAATTCTGTTCTTTGGCATGGGAAGTCATGGGCCAACTAAAAGTGCTTAGGTATGTTTTCTAATCACTTGGAAAAGCGTCTTTGCGCTCTGACAGAGTGACCGATGATCTTTACCATAAATAAGAGTGACGTGCACTCTAAAATGTGTGCCGCTTCAACCGGTCACCATTAATGTCACTTGACAGGATGTTTCCCAGGTCGCCGAAGCAACCTACTGGGTAGCCATCTTTCTCTGACAACTGGCACCTGGGAAAGAAGCCCACCGATGTCAAGTAAGACTGATCTCTGCACCTACAATCCTCGAGTTATGTTTGGCTATCTCCCACATCCCCCAAGCGGCAACGGCGAAGCTGTCCAGCAAAACTGGATTCCGCAACAAGCCAAGCCACTGCCATACCGCCAGACCTCTGTCTATTTGCTTTCCAACTCTTGAGGGTCTCCCGGAATGGCTCTGTGTTGGAGATGCCTTGGAAACGGAGCCACACAGAATTCAGAGGCCACCCTATTTGCACGCTGACAAAGAAGTGCATTCAACATCCAGCTAGTACTGTACTGCCACTGTTGGGGAAAATCGCGCGCTATTTAGACACAGACACTAGCTGACGCTAAACAGTTTCAACCCAAGCCCAATTCGCTTCTGGCTTGAAAGACACGACACAGAGACGAGCGTTTTCCACGAACAACTTCAAAGGCTCGTGCAAGCCGCTTGCCGAAAAAGTTTGACACTGGCGTCTCTAGCCATAACTGTCAATAAAGGTTAGACAAGCCAACAAACCTGTGTTTATGCTCAGTAAGCACTGCCACTACACGTTCTGTGTGCCAGCTACCTGACAGTACACGGACATCCCATCGCGGTTCTATGAAAAGCAATCAGATTAATACGCAAAAAACAAGCCAGACAACTTTCGAACGCTCGTGAACTTGGCCTGTGCTAAACCCTTTAGAAACGGTTAACTAATCACAGGAAAGGAGCGGGAAGATATACTTTCCCAATGGCTTTGGCTTCATTTCGCATCGTTCATCTTGTACGAAGGGGATCCAAGCGGTAATGGTGGATGAAATCTGGACAAAAGGTGACGCAAGCCAGTTCTTTTAAGACAGCAGGACCTCCCATTAAAGCATGAGCGAGCGTGACTCAGTGAACATAAATACTTAAGTCAGAATAGCAAATCACCCTGCACGCTTGAGCCGCGGCGTGTAGCCTTGAATCTTATACCTCCGTGTTTCTTAGCCAAGATAAGCAAGTACACGTATAGAACTGTCGTTTCTCTGTCAACGCGACCGAGGATATCGCCAGCTACGCTAATTGTGAAGGGTCGGGAGAGGAGAAGATCGTTAAGTTCGGTAACACCTAAGCTTTAAATAACTCGCCCACCCCTAGAGAAACTGCCACTAGAAGAAATCTCGCTCTAATATACGTCTACTTACACTAATGAACATTACGAACAAACAAGCTAACGAGAAATGAAAGGAGGATAATTTGTCACCTTGGGCGTAATGTTTTTACCCCCAAGCGGTGCCGAAAGGCGTTTTTGTTCAAGAGAATTCTTACCACAATCGTATTACACCATGATTAAATACGAAGTAGGGCTATACGGTGAGAATTTTGACTACTGCAGGACACAAAGTCTTGCATGACCACTAGTCCCGTATTCTCGTGTTCTTAATCTGTTTGTTTTCTATTGTATACAACAGTTTATTTTTATTTTATCTTGTTCACTTTTAGTATTTATTTTTTTTTATAGAAAATTTTTAAATTTAGAAAGGATTTGTGCTCCAATCTGCTATGGATTTTTTTACGTAGATTTTATTTTTATTTGCAACAATTACTGGCCAGCTTTCTCATTATTTTACCCACGACCTTCTCTCTTTATAATTTATTTTATTTCAAGAAAAGTATCAAATTCCATTACGGTAGTCATATATTATATATCTTTCTGAGTTATTAATCAGTTAATTCACACTTGTCTGACTAGCATAGTACTTTAATCTAATAGACTTAATTTTATACTTACTTCAGACTTAATTTACAATACGTCAAACTTGATTTACAATACGTCAAATTTAATTTACAATACTTCAAACTTGATTTACAATACTTCAACTTATTTACAATACTTATTCACACTTGATTTACAGATACTTCTTATTTAATTTACAATACTCGAGACTTAATTTACATTACTCCACAATTTTTTTGTTTTCATTTTTATTGTGAATATTGACTTTTTCTTTAATATATTTTGTTATTAAATTTCTACTGATTTTCCAAGGTTTGTAAGATTAACCAGCGGAGTCTCCAGTATGTGTTCCTGCGTTTGTACTGAAGTAGCGTGTCTGCCAGTTAATGGAAAGTTGAAATGGCAATGGACTTGAATTTTGATGGTCAGATATCCGTTCATCCAAATCGAAGCAATTAAATCTGGCAAGCATTAATCTTATTGCCAGGGAAAGCTTCTCGAAGAACGCATAAGGCCAAGTGTAATTATTCTAAGAATCGAAGTAAGAAATCGTGTCCACAGATTGGTCTATTCATCTTCTCAAATGTTGGGGTATATCTCCGCCAAAGTTCCAACAAGGAAAGTGGTTTACCTGACCCTGATTCGCTCATTAACTCATCGAGATTAATTTCTTCCCTAAGAAATTGAAACCTGGGAAATAAATCGCCATCAAGTCTTCTAATGACTGTTAGTCTTGTCGTTGACGCCAAACTTTGTTTAACCCTTTGCACTTCTTGCCATTAATTAATTAGCTTGATTTTTCCCCCTCTTAAGGACTGGGCGCTGTTTTTGGCCGGGTAAAAAAAAGCTAAAAAGCAGCGAACGAACTTTAACAATTCGTCTTCCTCTTTCCCTTCGCCCATTGCCCGTGTTTTTCCAGATTTTCGTTTCCAGTTATGCATCTCGATAGTCGGTGCAAGAGTGATGTTCTCTGTCAACTTGTCCACAGTTGTACTGACAAAATCTACAACTTCTAAAGGTTCTTCCACTCCCCAGGGTTCTCTGTCCAACAATCCGTCTTGATAATGAGCAGGTCGACGTGGAAAACTGGAAGCTTGAACAAGAAAAATGGACTTCAGCCCCTCAAAGCACCTGCATATGCAGTACACCGTCCTGAACTATACACTCCGCCGATGCAAAACAGGTCCCACGATTTGTATCTCCTTCAGGACTCGGGTTAATTGTTACGCTACCTCCATTGTTACAGAACCCACTTCAGCAAATGGCAACTTCCTCATCAACTCTGGCCTAACCATACAAAAATTCTGTAGGGTTGATTCCACCCGTAGATAAACGGAACAAAAACACGCTCAAAACTTCCACACATTTAAAGAAAGTAACGAATCAACTAGTGTTACCGTGCGTCGTAATCTGATCTGGCGTGACGATCTGTTTCAGTCGTTCTCGCTTTTAATTAGCTAGCAATAGTAAGCTTAGCGAAGTAAAACGCAGTAGCACTCACAATGCCTTTCCTTATCCCCTGAAAACACGGGGAAGCTTGTGTGGGTATAATGTGTTTCGTTGACAATTTTAGAAATGGGCCAAGATTTGCACGCTTCCAAATTACAGTTGCGGTGCACATTGTACTGTGGCCTTGTTTTTCGTTCATTAATGTAAGTACAGCCGTAAGAACCCCGGGACGCAATGTAGTTGTTGCGCTAGATAACAACTTTGGTATTCAAAGTGTTGGAGCGGAATGCGTGAACGAGAAGACAGGCACTGTGGGGGGAAAGGAAGAGCTCCCTGCTTTAAAAGAGAGAAAAAAAACTTGTTAGTTAAACATGTTTTCCGATCAGGACTAGTGCACGGTGGTGGTGTTGGGAGGTCTAAGCTGCGCAGCGTATAGTACAAACCATCAGTGCTGTGTTCGTTTCCATTGGCATCGCAGGCAGACGTTGTATGGGAAACCCCGTGCTGTCGGTCTTTCTGTCTCAGTGCTAACTAAGCGGCTCATCAAAGCAGTCCTTGCGTGGCTTTCATGCGTCAACAGAACCTTTGTTAACGCACGGGTGTACTGTGAAAGCTCCGCTAGTAAACAAGTGTTACATTGCCGTTCGTGTCAATATTTTGTTTTGCCAAGATCCATGCGGATTACTTGAAGGGGGATTCCAAGGGATTTATGCAATAAACACAAGCTCTGCCACTTTTTGGCTTGTGTCCCAACGTGTGCGAGCTGAAAAAACACATAAAAAGTGAACTGTTCTTTATTTGCTGTTTAAATATTGTGGAGCGAGTGCGTAGCGACCATGTCATCCAGTAATCAATACTTGCGACCGGATTATATTAGCCCACTTCCTACCACGGTAAGATTTCACTCCATAATGTATGCAAGACAAGGGAAAAACGCATTACCATACTCAAGGAATTTGTATGCTCCGCAGCGTGAAAGCTTGACGAAAGCTAAAAAAGAAAAATGATCCTAATACACGTTTTTCTTTATTCTATTTTCTTCTTTTTTTATTATACGATCAGCTGGACGCCAAAAGAAGTCCGTTGGCCCTTTTGGCACAGACCTGCAGTCAGATCGGGGCTGACCCACCTGCTCCTAGCAAATCTTCGACGGATCGGAAAAAGTCGAGTTTGGCTGACACCTCGAGTGACAAATTGAGCCCTGTCAACTTGAACGTTTCGGGCAAAACCACGCCTAAGAATAGCGAGTCACCGCGTACCCGTGAGAAGGAAACATATCAGCCCGGAACAGACGTCAAAGCGTCTACATTTGTCACACCTGGTGCTACGTCGGCCATTAATTCCTCCACGTCAAGTGGCGGCTCTTTAGCTTCGAGTTCTCATAGCAAGAAACACTCCAAGTCACACAGAGCGTCACCTTCCAGTGCTGAAAACCAAGGAGACGCCAACAATGAACGACATGTCAGCAAAAGTCCTGCTGTCAGAGACTCGAGGGATTCGAATGTTTTAGCGACCCGAGCCAGTCCTGTGCCTTCCTCTGACGCGTTCCCAAACGCCGCTGCGTTAAAATACGCGCCAGCGTACGCGAACGGTCTGTATTTCCCTTCTTCTCCTGCTGCTGATCCCAGCAATTTTCGTGATTCCCCGTTTGGAAATTACAAACCCGGTTACATGAGTGTCTTCCCACCGTTCAGTCCTGGTGCTGGATTACCACCGTCTCCGTTTCCGTATCCCGGTTTCCCAGGCGCCTACCCGGGTTTAGAAGCTTTGGCCTCTCTAGGACCTTACGCCAGTGCCTTGTCTGCTGCGGGGAAATCGCCTAGTCACATGAATCTTGGACTCTTTTCCCCCAACTACCCTTTTGCGCAACTTGGGCGCCTCAAACCTGGCTCGGTGCCTGAACCGGGGACGCAAGGCATGCCCGGTTGTCGCGATCCTTACTGCACGGGCTGCCCCAGCAGTTTGCTCATAGGAGGGGTTCACCATCCGCAGCTCAACCCCGGCGGATCCTCGCCAGCCAACGCGCCCGGCCATAGTGTGTGCCCACTTGGCTGTGCGCAATGCGATCATCCTAAAATGCTCTTAAATCACGCTCAAATGTCCCAGCCCCCTTCTTCCTCCAACACATCCACCCTAACGACCAGCACAGCTTGCAGTACTGCAGCCTTTAATCCTTCGACCTCCAGCCCTAAACCTTATATCTGCAATTGGATAGCAGCTGACAATTACTGCGGTAAGCGATTTGCGTCCTCGGAGGAATTGCTGCAACATCTTCGAACCCACACGAACCTCTCTATAGCAGAATCTTCGGCTGCAGCAGCTGCAGCCGCCAACAACCATGCGTCGCTCCTTAATCAAGCGTCGGCTTCGTTTTTACACCCTTCAGGTGCTCATCTTTTCCCGGCTTCGGCTTCCATGGCAGCCGCGTCCTTCCAACGGCCGTACCCGACACCACCACTGAGCCCGTTGGCCGCTGCTGCGCGTTACCATCCTTACAGCAAAGCCGGGCCACCCTCGCAGGCGTCTTCGGCCAACAGCGCGCCTCCTGGAGGGTTAGCGAGCCTTTTTGGTGTGCCTTTCGCTGCAGGAGCCTATCCCAATCTGCCCTTACACTCATCAATGTCACCCTATTATTCACCGTTTACTCTGTACGGACCCCGGTTAGGTGCTACGACCCCCCTCCAACCCTGAGAAAGAAAAAGTGTTCGACTTCCGGACCCCGTAACTCGACCCTCTTCTAGCACTTGTAAGCCCATTAAAAAGAATTTTTTTTCTCGTACTCCCCCAAAGACACAACTGGAAGCCATTTAGTGCTTTTTACTGTTATTTTTTCATTGTTGCCCATTTGTGTAAAAGCCTGTACATAGAAGAAATATATTTCACTTTACATCGTGATAAATGGCTACTCATTTCCGTTCTGGAAAACTATAGAAGCCAGATCTAACACTAGATCAAGGCGTCTAGTGCTGCAGCAAGATGAGGAAGTTCTCGTTTCTGCAGCAATATATCGTTGAGGAAAGGCACACGGTCACAGCAGTCCTCTGAAATCTTTCAGCTCATGAATCTTGCCACAGGGGACGCCCCCCCCCCTCACACCATAAATCAGGTTGGGGAATAGTTTGTGTTTTTTTTATAGCCCCATCCGAATGAGGGACCGCGAAGAACTTGCAAGTCCCCTGGCGAACATAACGATTTGCCGGCTTGTCGTGTTCCACTGCTCTAAAGCTATATAAAGTATCTTGGCTGCTTGGTGAGCAGGTGGAATTGGGAGGCGAAGTAATATACAAGCTACAAACATTGCTGTCAAGCTGCTACTACCTCTCCCAGTGCCTTTTTCCCAAGACATAATGCACAGTTCTTTTTAAATAAGAACTGCGCCTTGCCAAAGTACTTTGAAGACAGATGGGCCTCGTAGATCTTCTCGCTAAGACTCTTATTTTTTTCGCTGGGGGTACAACCTTTACTGAGAGTGAAAAACACAGCCGGCTGTCCACCGTTTGTCAAGATAATGTGACACCCTTCACGATGTACGACGCTTCGGATTAGCGTCACGTCGAGAGGGGGAAGCTTTTATCTCAATGCCATGAAAAGGCACTGCTGCCCCCATATATTTGCCTTGTAATACAAGGAAAAGTGAATATCTGGGATGTAGGTCACCCCCCTCCACAACATGCCTTGTCCCTGACACCTCACCATATCATTCACAGTCTATAAAAAAAGCAGCCCTCCAGAAAAAGCGCCACAAGAATTAGAACAATTTCTCCGCCCCAGTCAAAGACACTTCCAGGTACAATGCTAAGCCCTGCAATTTATGATCGTTGAGTATTTCCGGATTATGAGCTATTCCCACGATAGCTACAAATATGCTACGATATATGCACCAGGTGTAGAGTTTATCGCCTACGCTGTTTCAGCATGGCCGTTCGAAGCGTTTGAGGAGAGGCGAAAGGTTATCAAGGGATATAGGGATAACAAAGGCAAAAATCCTAGGAAAATATATGATAAAAAAGGAAAAGTTCCCTCCTGTCTTAGTGTATACGTGTCAGGTTCGAGACTCGTACGTGGTAAGCGAAACAAAGATTGAAGACGACAGCGAGCAGCCAGGAAAACTTCTACTTTAGACTTATGCCTCTCTACGCCAAGCCGGACCGGAACTAATTGCCTTGCTTTCCCTAGTATATGTCAGCAACGTGGCCAAATCTACCAACTTACGGCCGCTAACAGGGAGGACGCACCCAGTAAAAACGACATCCCATGCGAAAGGATGCCAAAAACATTTTTTGGGTCGTTTTATGATGCGCTTGACAGTTATGGTTTCCCAGTTTTAGTGGGCTCGACACCCACTGGAGCTGCAAGGGATTTTAAAAAGCAAAATGAACACGCAAAAGGGGAAAAAAGGATGTTGCCTAAGAATGACACAAAAGAACGATATGAAAGTAAAAAAAATAAATAATAATAATAATAATAGTAAACAGAACTCTTTTTCTTCTTCTCTTTGAATGCCGTATATTGCTTAGAAAAAAAGCCGAATAAAATATAATTAGAATTATCGAGAAATATGTTTACAATTGAAGATTATAAGTAAGGGTTTTCAATTCTTACCAATAATAGATACTAAACTACTGTTCAAAATTGCATCCACAAGACGCAAGAGTGTCCTGGTTGTTCAAAAGATATGGTTCATAATCGGAAACGCAAAAAAAATATCAATACGCCGAACAATTGACGTGTTTCGTCTTGAAACTTTAAAATAAATAAAATTAAATAAAGATATTACATATTTGGGTAGCCTGCTAGTTGACTTTAATGTAGGCTGTAAACAGAGGCGTAACGAGGGTCAACGGCGCCCATGGCAAAGAGAAAATCAGCGCCCCCCCCCCCACTACCACCACCACCTCCCCCCCACCACCACCCCGCCCTTTACGCTAACTTGTCATGTATTGCGACAGTCAAATTTCTTTAAGTGGCACCAAATAAAAAAGTATAAAATACTACAAATATTTTACCAAATTGTATTTAGGTAAATTCTCATGTTTTAGTACGTATCACTTTAAAACAGCTCACTTGATACGATGGTACGATGTTCATAACTGCGCGAGGATTGGCAACAGGATTCTTATGATTATACAAGAGTAAAATATCATAATAAAATCCAATTAATAATTTGCAATGAACAAATATAAAACATTTGTGGGGGGGGGGGAGGAATTCTGACCTTACGTTGAAATGCTACTTTTCTGGCTTTCTCCGAAGCAAACTTGTCTATTATGTCGTCGAAATTCATCCATTCGGTCTTCTCTCGTTCAATGCTAAGTAAAGCTAAAGATGACAATCTTTCTTGGCTCACTGACGCCCTCATATATGACAAAATCAGCTTAAATGGCAATGGACACCAAAAACGCAAATAGAGATTTTGATGGATTATTACAATACACCTTCATCTAAGAATAACGGATTTTGTTTCGATTTTTTCTGACGAGCCATTCTGGAGATATTTATTTCCAAAGTTTTGGCCTTTTCCCCGCCATGAGAAGTGTGACGTCACGTGCGTGAAAATGTGAATTTTACGGACAACGGACACCGAAAACGCATGAAGAGATTTTGATAGATTATTACAATAATCATTATTCTAAAAAGAAATAATTTTGTTTCGATTTTTTCTAACCACCAGTTCTGGAGATAGGGGAGAGTCGGGTGGTTTGACACACTTTTCAGTCATTCTTTTTTTCTTCTAAAAGTTATAAACAGATTTTAATGTTTGGAAGGTATTTCATTAGAGAATTCTTTTGAGCAACTAGCGCAATTTTTTTCTCTCGCCTGATGTAAGCAGTTTAGGAATTGTAATTTTCTCCCCAGAAGTGACCTTTGTGTCATAGAACACGAATCTGGAGGGTACTTTGACACACCCCGATTTTACTATGACACAGAATCGAACTTCGCTTGTACCATCCATTTATTGAGGTATACTCACACAAAATGACTTCAAATGAGAAAACACATAGATTGCCTATCAAATAGGGGACACTGGATTATACATAAAAAGTAAAGCTTAGAAAACTCGTCTAAATAATTGTAAAGAAACTGTTGTCTAGCAGTGTTTCTTCTTTATGGGTAAAAATGTTTTGTTTCATGTCCTTTTTTACCACTTCTAGACAGGGAACATCTTTAGACTTTTGCACCCGACTCTCCCCTATTTATTTCCAAACTTTTGGCCTTTTCCCGCCCTTGAGAATCGTGACGTCACGTGCGTGAAGATTTGAATTTCGGATTTCTTCTTTCCTAAATATCTTCGTTATTATTTCGCACCTGGATAAAAGAAACATATATTTTCGCTAGATTTTCCGCTCTTGTTTATAAGACAAAGTTGTTTTTGGTGTCTATTACTGAAAGACGTTCACAGTAGGCAATTGAAATTGAGATCGTAAGAATTATCTGCACAGCAGTTCTTAAATTTGGAAAAACATCTTCGTCGCCATATTGAAAATAAATTCGAGCAATTCAAGGGTGTTACATACTGGAAATTTTGTTCAGTTTTTGTGAAGCATTCTACAATCTAGTATTTCCTCGTAGAGTTGAGATCCTTCGATATCGGTACTCCTAAATTATTTCATAGAAGAAGAATAAACTTATTCCCTAACTTAGAAAATTAAAATGAAAAAGTGCACATACCAGGTGGTCGGCAAATTCTGGTGATGCTCTTTGACTTTTTTATACTTTTCTCACTAAGTCACTTAAAACTTAAAATTCTGAAAGAATTTTTCCAGCAGTCCTTTATGTCTATCAGTTCTTTACCTATTAAAAAATCAGATCGTCCCTACCCCTCAATCAGGACCAATTCTCAACCCATACCGCAAACGTTGGGGTTCACGTAGGTTGACCTTCTAGGACCGGAAATAAAAAGGTGCTAATTATTCCAAGAAGCTGCCGTATGGTCAAGCTGGAATCCTTCAGTTTAGCTACCGATATTTACCAAAGAAACCGCGAAAAGTGACATAGGACAAAATGTAGAGTGAAGCAAAGGAGAATACTTTGCATGAAAAATGGCGTCCCCTCAAACTGGCGCCCAGGGCACGAGCCCTGCTCGCCCTACCCTCGTTACGCCTCTGGCTGTAAATACAATATATTTTTGAGAATTAACAGCCGTAGCTGCAGTCGTGATTGAAACCATTGCGCACAATTTCTTTTTTTTTAAAAAAAGGAACTTACTTTCATTAATCAAGTTTTCATTATAAAGAGCAATGCTGTAAGATACAAGTCTTCTAGCATCAACAAATGAAAACACAATGTGCACCGCAGAGCTGCCAAAATGGAGCAACATATTTCTTCTAACATAAACCCCTTCGTTAAATCCGTAATTAAGTGTAGATCTTGACTTGACGTTCTCTGTGTAACATTACTTAAGAAACTGTCTACTACGCTTTCTAGTGTATCGTCCTATAACCTATGTATAATTTAAAATGTTTAAATTTTTGCGTATTCTGTGTTTAATAGCGTAACAATTAAATCCAAGGAATATTAATTCTTATGAAAAAATGAACGAAATCAGGATTTATTAATTCGCATCGAATTTAGGATCTTTTCTCATGAAAATGTTTCACTAAATAGCTTGCCTTATTTAATTAACTTGTTTTTTTTCTTTTATTAAAAAATAGCATCAGAGCATTGTATTTTATTTGTAATATTTTTTATCGTCCCGGGTTAATTACTGTTCTCTCCTTGTTAGGCTATCAAACTATGAAGCCCTAGTGCAGCAGCCGGGCGAAACAACGTCAAATGCACATTTCCTAGATTGAAAATGAAGTGCAAGGTGGTAGACAATATAAATTGTTTGTTTAGAGAGTTGCTAGAATACGGGATCTTAGTTGGATACTTACAGCTCGGATACTTTGGGACAGTGTATTTCTTATTGTTTTCCTAAATGCTTTTATTTTTATATCGTTTCCTTCGTCGGCAAGACGAGAGGTATTTGAGTTCCGTGTTACTCTTTTGTTTGTCTACCAGGTATCGAACGGATGTTTTGGGGAAAATGGTGTCTTCGCCATATGGTAATTGTATTGTATTGTATTAATATCTTGAAGTATGTGTTCCTTATGAAATGGATAAGATCGGTTTTGTTTTGACGACTTTGCTTGTTTTGACGACTGCGCTTGCACCGCTTCTGAAGTGCCTTCAGGACATTTGTTAGTAGTTTCATATTGACTTGTCCCTTGGATCCAGCGATAGTTAATTACAGTTCATCGTTAAAAGCTAAAATTTAATACGCCATCGGCATTGACCCGCTATCGGCTAAGGCCACGAAATTCTTGCTGCCTTTCCCTTAACGGAATTGTAGAGAGAATTCTGAAGTTTCATTTCATTCAAATGCAAATGCCATGTGTTGTTTAGTACAATTCCGATTAATTTAGCCATAGTTGATCAAAGGTCAACTCGTCCTCACAGAGTTAAAATTATGCCTGGAAAGTAGTGGTATTTGACCGATACCTGTCAGTGCTGTGTACGGCGAAAAACGCGAATAAACAGAATAATCTTACGTCAGGATTCTAACTGAAAACACGTATTAAAAATTACGTCAACTCAAAGAGTAACATTACCCTGGATAAACCACTACAGTGTAAACCATTTTTTTAAAGTTTACAGCTTTGGGAAAGTAAAGATTGCGTCTTGATTTTGCAAGACTCAAAACTGGAAGCGGTTTTTGCGTTAACCACAGAGCACTGACCCTGGGCGAAATTATGACGTCTGTTCATTTTATAATACTAATTAAGTTAGACGTGAAAGACCGCATGTGTTTTAAACCATGTAAGTTGGCTTTCAGAAAGCACGATTATTATGGTTACTTAGTGTTCTGGTACACATATTTCAACTGAAAAGGGAGGAAGAAAACTTCTGGAACGGCGCATAATTCTAGCTCGCGTTAATGAAATATAATTTGGGGGATTAGTACCAGTGAACCGGGAAAATTCTGTTCAAATGAAAAAGACTCGAAAAAAAGCAAAAGTTTGCGGAACAACAGATTTTTCATGCACTTACCCAAACCCAAAGCGTAGCGCTGGCTATTTGGGGACTCTCACGTGAAGGAAATTAGGGTTTTTCTCGAAAAGACTACAGGGTTTAACACTGTAAACGACTGTGTACAAAAACCGTCTCTAACAACTGAACTCAAGCAAAGCAGGAAACGAGAGCGACACGTAATGAAGCTTGCTCGTAAAGCAAAATGCATGAAGCACTTAAAAAAGTAGACACTGCGGGAACCAGAAATGTTGTCTCACAGAATGAAAGCATTGCGAACTTGTGAAACCCATTCGAATACCGTCTCAATTTCGGTTCCCCCCACACCACAACGTTTTCATATGAACCTAGTGTTTGTTGGACGTAATTTATTTTGCACCCCTCCTTTTCAAACGAGAGAATTTAACACCTCTAACGCAATATGTCGCCCAAGCTTTATTCTAGAGCGCTACAGTGGGCTCGCAAACAGCTGCAAGATCCAGAGATTTATGTCAAGTGGTTTGTTTAAGCTCGTCTCGTCAAGCAATTTATGGTACAGTTTATCGAGCTGCAGATGGAGGTTGCAAAACGGGCCACATTTTCGGCTTAGGTCCCTGGATTTCGAGTTTCGACACATTATTCAGGCTTGACGGGGTATACCGAGCACTCAGGCATACATTTTCATGAACTGTGACTCGGAATGTGTCATTTTCAAAGCGCTACGAATAAGATATGGCAGCAATATTCGGTGTCTGTGTACAACGTACAAGACGCAGCGCGCAAATGCAACTGTAAACAACCCAGAAAAAAAACGCCACAAAAAGAAGACGACTCCAAGCCCATCCTACGCGCAAAACTCGCTGTGCATGCACACAGACAAGTTCAGTGGAAGACTTTTCTCGTTCTTGCCTATACGTCTCGAATTCTCTTCCCAAAACCAGTAATCCCGGCTCGTTCTTAAGTGCGCGTTGAGGGAACAGGCCTGTACTTAAGTTTGAGACAACCCCTCATAAGACTGCCTCACAAGTGGGAAGTCTGCTTAGCATGAGGGATGATGGATTCGTTTGAGCCCCGCCACCACCGCAGCCACCGTTCCCCTAAATCCTCTTATATGATCCCTGTACATGACCATTAATATCCGCTAATTTGAGGGCCGAACTGAGCCCAAGCATGGGTAATGGTAGCGCATGAAGTTATGGTCCCGCCCGCCTGGCGCAGTGCAGGACGCGTGCACTGCTATTAGGGAGGATCACAACTTCCATCGTTGTTCTGTAGACAAAACTATAAAATACGTGTGCAACGCCTTCGGTGACGCACCGGTTCGCCCCTGCGGTGCAAGCACGTCAAGTATCAGACGTCAATACTTTGTACCCACACTACACACCTTTCTCTTTAGAAATGAAGCGCTACGGTGTATTATGGACGTAACAAATTACGTTCCTTTCTATGCAACGGAACCCTTGCCGGAAAATGGGCACCAGCAATGGGACCCGTGTTAAATGCACGGCTCTGGTGTAACAATGAAACGTTCGCGTTGCGGGGGCAATGGCGAACTGTCGTTATCACGCAAGTGTCGTGTATCTAGCGTTCTACGTACCTGTTTCTTGCCGTAATGTGTTTTTCGAGCTTTGGATTTTGTGTATTACATAAAGTTATTTTTTTAATTCATGCGTTGTAGTAGTTGGAATGAGAGAAGGATGAGAAAAAGCGGGACTGTATAGCGACGGAAAAGATGCATTAAAAATGTTTTCCATGCTATCTCTTTCATCTAGAAAAGGAACAATTTTCATTTCGTGTAGCAGAGGCTCCCCTGAGCAAGATACCTTATTTTCAGTAAAAGAGGCAATTAACCTGACAGGATAAGGGGGGAAATGAGCACAGCTAGCCTGGCGTGTAAACTCGTAAATGTCTAACGGACGTAAGTCATGCTTTGTCTGTACGTATTACCACTCCTCCCATTTTTCCCCTTCACACTTTTCTGGAGTAATAACGCCAAGCAACAGTTCGTAAATTCCGACTTGTCACAACTCGGAATCACCTGCGAAATAACAGGTTGAGTGCTTTCCTTGTTCTTTTTCCGTAATGCCAAGGACATCTTCCCAGCCTTTTCAAGTTCTCGCCTTCGTTCACGCTGTCCGGTGCTGTATTTATAACCAACGGAAGAGGGTGTCAGAACTTATAAAAAAAAGAAGACCAAACACGTCAACAAACTGTGATAAAACTTTCTGAAAAGCATTGCCCTTTGTCACAAACTGAATATAAATTCTAGTTTTAAGAATAAGAAAGAAAGGAGAAATGGAACTTATTTTGTCTTTATTCGGGAATTAGCGCCCCTAGTGGACAAGACTTGCAATGTTAAATTAAATCGGTGGTGTAACTTCGGACCTGTTTTGGTTGCTCCTGGTTCCAGTTATTGTTAGTCTTATCCTTCTCAAGCCTAGGTGAATTACCCAACTTTGGGTAAAAATTGAGTTTCTTTAAGTAATGGCACATACAGGGCCGTACGCAGGATTTTGGTTCGGGTGGGGGGGGGGTTAGTATGCAATTTTTTTGGACATTTGCTCATTCCCTTATGTTCACCATTATAAAAAAATGGGTTTTTTTAACCCCCTAACACCCCCCCTGGATGGGCCTGGGCACATACGTATTGAAGTATTGGCATTTTATACTGAAGTTATTCAAAATGAATGTAATAGAATAAGCCGTTGCAGAAGCATAGGATTAGCCTTTGTTTTTTTTACAAGGATTTACATTAGGTTTAGTTGGGGGATTTAGTTTGGTTTAATTTTGCGTTTGAAATGTCCGCCGGAATTTTCGAGTGTGGGAATTCTGAACAAATAATGTTTTGTAAAGTGCATTACTTTATTTAACTGCCACGAGCATTTGATACCTCCATACAGCATGGAGAAACGTATTACAGATAATTACAGAAAAATACTTAAAAAATTGAGCCTGCAATACTGGTACTTGTTACATCCAATACATTCAATAAAAAGCTCCTTATTGCATGGTAACAATACCTAATGACAGTATTATTACACGACGTTTAACAATCCCTTTGATTAGGATAAGTGCCTGTCATATAGGAATGGGCGGAACTGAGAGCGAAAGGAGAAATTAAAGTGTTTTACAAACCAATTGGCATACAAACTAAGTAAAAAGAAGAAACCCAGACAGTTAGACAAAGAAAAACTTGACTTGTGTTGCAGTAATATAACCCGTCCATCGGTGTAAAAAAAAGCACTCGTTAGACGCTGAAGTGGCAAAAACTCGTTTATCGAATTCAAACGCGTACAGTACATGTATCCGAACCCGTTCGCGTTGCTTTCTGCAAAACAAACTCTCCAAACAGTTAATTTAGCAAGCGAGTCAGGAACAAGGGCCTCAAGCTCTCATTGCAAAACGGTTTGAATTATTACGCTAAGCCAAAGCATTGTTGTGCGCAGCATGTCGAAACGCAACCGTAATTTGAAAAAGTTGCCTCGTTTTTGCAAGGCCCACCCCGTTTTGCCACTGGTTTCCAAAGCCAACACCAAAACACGTAATCGGCAGGGAAAAACCTTTCGGTTTTAATAGCGACCAGTGGCCAAGAGTTGGCGATCCGCCCCCTTGACGTAAGGCTTTTGATGTATGTGCATATTGCATGCGTGAGCTTTCGGGGTTCCTGCCGGCCTTTGCTGTAAAAGAGCGGAACTATAAACCAAAAAACCTCTTTGGCGCGTAGGAACTGGCATAAAACGCTACACGGGGTCTTTACCGTTGAAATATATCGGCGCTGGGGCGGAAGGTTAATAGCCCAGGTAACAAAAGCGGGGGAAACAACATAAAAAACGCAGTCTTTCGTCTGTCATTATCTGACGCCAGAACCGACGTGTAAAGACGCCAGTTATAGCTTCTATACGGGCTGTGGCGTAAATGCACGACTCCAAATAACTGTCATTGCCTCGCAACATGGCAAGAGCCACTACCACCGGCACCAGCAGAAAACATGTTTCGGGAGAGAGCGGACATGGAGCATTGCAATAGCAGCCTTTAAGCGTTGGAGAAAAGAAAGAACCCGGGGATCCTTACATTTTATGATAATTCTGGGTCATAAATAAAAGCAGCATTGAAGTAGGAGGGTCCGCCATGGCACGCACTCCCGTGGGGCTCACTATTACACGTTTGCAGGCTCTTTGGCCCGTCACCCCTACCTCCCCAAAGCCTTTTTTGTATGCTCGGTACTACTTCATCAAAAAACCATGGCCGACACGAGGCCCCCCCTCTTCTGAATATCAAAACGTGCGGTACCATGTCGCTCTCCTATACTTATGTTCCGAGCAATACAATAATCTTGACCAAGAGTTTACGACACACCATTCTCCTCAGTCTAAAAGGGACTAATGTAACAGTTCCAAAGGTCGTAAAACTGTTTGATGCGGATTATATAGTACCGACTTTTGAAAAAAAAAAAAGAATGGAAACGTTAAAACCGTAGTGGAATTCTCCCTAATCAGCAGTAGAAGTAGCACAGAATGGAAAGTAAAATTTATAGACACGGCACTTGAAATAAAAAAGGCATAATCTAGCAGGAAAATGGTCGGCGTACTACCTGCCAGCTTTTGCCAAGGTTAACTTATTGGATGGCTGGTAAGTATTTGCATGTAACGTTAAAACTTTGTAATAATAGCTGGTGGTTAGAAAAGCTATATATCCTCTCGTTCCCGGCATGTGGGACGCGCAAAGCGCTGCGTGGCACGGGAGCTGGCTACATGATGAAGGACTATGGCTCTGGCGGCCATTCTGGCGAGCGTTGTATTGTTAGGGGGAGCCAGTCGTTAGACGTCAGACCCGCCCTGAGATATGGCTCTGTCTGCAGGAGAATCAGGGTGCGCTTTCTCATTAAGGCTCCATCGTCCTATGCTAGAAATGCCATTAATTGGGCAACAGACGGCCAAGATCACCATTTTTGCTACACGGGAAAAAACCGTCCTCCCTTTTCAAAGCAGCAGTAGTCAAGTCAAGCCTTTCTTTCTTTTTGCCCACCCAAACTTACACGATCTTCTAGCAAAGAAAAAAGTAGGAATATAGCAAAGATATATGAAAATGCGCTCGTACTATGTAAAACCGGCATTTTCTTTCGTTTTGGCTCGAGCACTGTTATTAGCATGCGTCTAACTGTCCACCCCGTTATATTTATGCGTAGTTATGTAAATCTGTAGCAAACCTTTGTCTCTGCCACGCAGTTTCGCGTCGCTCGTTTTGCATTCACAGCTCTCAATAAACACGCAAATACAACACGGAAAAGCTTTGCTCCAGTCGTTCTTCTGCCAAGCTTGCATTTATCTATCGTGCTAGGGGAGCTGAGAAACCTGTTACAGCTTACAAATATATACACCAGCAATCCTGTTACGCTCGGCTTGAGTTAGCGGTGAACGGTCCAAAGTGTTCTTTGCACTTTGTTATGAAAACAAAAGCTTGTGCCTCTTCGTAACAATGAAAACCTATACCCGGGAGAGCAAAAATAACAGTCGCTAGCCAAAGAAAAGGACCTTTTTCGGAGCAAAAGCCGGCGTGCAAATTGTTGTTTGGCAGCGCCTGCCGGTGAACTTGATAAGCATCATTAGTTCATGTCGGCAGTTACGGTTCCCAGCAAACGCAGGATTTGTTTACACGGGCCGTCGTGACGAATTGGGGGGCCGCTGTCAGCGTTGCATGACTGACGCTCTTGCCTTAGCAAAGGCATTACATCTCTTGAGGACTCCCTGGGCGTTCTTACTTTTCCAAAACGAGCGCTTCGTAAGAAAAAAAAAATCCCGTCACATTTAAAAATCACGCGTGAAAGAAAGTCGTATAACTTCTTGTCCGCAATTTGCAATCTTTATAGGCAAACTTAAGAAAGGTACCATTCGTTCCTCTATTAGTCTCGCCCCCCCCCCCTAGATCAGGACAGACCTGTCGATAAGTCGTTATTTCCTTATTACCAGTATTGGTAAGTCGTTGGCAGTTTTATGACTCTAGCGTCCTACTTACAATGAACGACGCTTGCAAACAAGTTTGACCACAAACTCCTGTCATGGTCATGGTACAAGCGAACCAGGAGCCACACACATCCACGTTACCATTAACCAACTTGGCCAAAGTTGAAAAATGCCTCCGACAGCTTGACATTGACTTATGCAAAGGAAGATTTAAACACATCTTGGCAAAGTGAGCTGCCCCGAAAACGGGTTCAAGAACTCACTCTATATCCAATTTTCCCTCCCAACGTTTTCCAATAAAAATGGCTGTATTTTCACACGTGCTCCATAACCCAAGCACAAGGGCGTTTGGGTGAAATATGGCAAGCGTCGAGGATGAAAGAAAGCCAGGAGTTACGCGGCATTGCGGAAAACTGTCGTCAATATGCCACCCACCTCGAACACGCTCGATCCTTCTTTTTCATTGGGCTTTTCTATCTTCTTTTTCTTTTTTTATCGTAAGCATAAGAGGGGTGTCTGTTTTTGCGCAATAAACTGCTTTCCTTTGGGCCTTAAATCTGGCCATTTGGAAAGACTGAATTATGGCCGGACGCTGTATAGTGTGTCAGGCGGTGCTGTTTGTCTGGGGGCCCTACGCTCCGACACGCCGGCCCTACATGCCATTTATCTTGGAGCCGACACAGGGGTCTTATCGCTCATAAATCAAGTTCCCCTCAGCTGACTTTGGCCTTAGAGACAGAGAAAGAGAGAGAGAGAGAGAGAGAGGGTTGGGTTGATATTAATGAAATGGGTCTTAATCTTACAACCCATTCATCATACAAGCAGAGGGGAGGACATGATGGCATGGCAGCGAAAAGTTCAAGGCTACCACATCACAAATACAACCAGCGCTGACAGTTTTGGGGACAACTTAATGCTTCAGCGGCTTTACAGTCGCGAGATACCACTTCAGCATCCCTTTTGCCAGGGAGCCATGTTAGTTCCCCCCACACAGACATCACAAAGATTCTGCGGCATTTACTCGCTTCGCCGGAAGCCGCAAACAGTCCAGTAGCCTTCCTTTTATGCAAATTAGGGTTTATAAGCCACTATAATAGCCGTTCCAGCCGAGCTTCTGTTTTTAGAGGGATTACAGACATAAATTTCTCATAGACAATGCTTCTGGCCCTTAAGTTAAATTAATACGGTGCTGCTAGTTCCCATCCTGGAAGTCGTATTTCTTCTTACATTGACAGATTGGTAATTTTCGAATTATTTGGTTGTAAAAAAAAGCGACCATTGTCCTAAATGTGCCAGAGGCGTACCTAAGTCGATGGCGCCCGGGGCAGAGCAATAGTAACGCCCCCCAGTGCGCAAAAAGAATAAGACGTGAAAGAATGCGACGGAAGGAATGACAACTTGAAAGTGGAATTAAAAAATGTGTCTTACTTTATACACTGCGTTTATTCTCAATTGTGAAACATTTTTAGACTTTTTAAAATTATTTTTACTGAGAGACATGAAATGGCGCCCATCCAACTTGCCCCAGAGGGTACCTACCCTGCTCGCCCCACCCATTTACGCCACTGCTGTGTGCCTGTGGCTTTTTGCAAGTAGTAGCCGTAGCAGATTCCACTAATGGACAGGGCTTTCCAATTAAAAAGAGAAGAGCAAAATGTCTGGGACGTTTCCCGCGCAATTTGCAAGCTAAGCGCCAATCCAGTTTAGATGTCAGCAATTGTGTTCGAGTTAAATGATTTGGACGCTTGCTTGAAATTAAAACGGGCAAGTCGCTTCCACAAGAAGTAGATAAAGTACTCGAGATAACTCAAGTTGATGTGTTAGATAATGTTGCAACAAAGCTTTCTTTTCATGTCGTAAAGTACATTTAATGAGACATCGTACCAAAGGTATAAGCGGTTTTTGTGAACATGGGAATGGTGCCTTCACTTGTGAAAGAAACGGCACTCAGTCGTTTGTTTCCTTATTTTATGACCACAGAGAACTCGCTTAGTTTTGAGCAAAATGTGGCTTTCCGCGAAACTATTACGTGTCGACATCCCAAGGCGACCGGAAAACGAAAATTTACCTTCACTTGCACTTGGGGTTGAAAGCATTTGTAATAAAAAAAAAATGATGACCGCTAAATTGCATGTAAAGTTTACTTGTGTAATGAAAGGTACAAGTGCTACTTGTCTCTGCAAGTGACGATTTGAACATTACATAGAATCTCAACACGACTAACATTTTGATCAAAAACTTCGTATTTGTACTCGTGTGTTTAATTGTTCTACACTAATAAGATTAGATCGAAACAACGACGTAAATGTCAGAAAAGCAGTAAGAAAACGCGTCGTATATTAAAATTCGATGTAAACATGTGGCGACAGGGAAAAATAATTCAAAAGAAAGTCGAAGGGTGAAGTTATGAGGAAAGCTGCGTCGTGTGAAAGTGGTTGTGTCAATTCTACTGTGGGCAATTTAGTAGTAAGGGTGCCCATAGATTCTTGCATAATTATTCTTAAAATTTTACGCTACCTACCTTTGAAATGGCTCATCAAGTATTCACAATTAGTTCCGAGAGAATAATCTTTGAAAATACTTTTTGCGGTTCCAGGAACCTATCAAAATTCTTCATCTTAAATTAAACCAATTCAATCACTATCAATGAAGTGATAAGTCAGGTTTTATTTGAATTTTTTTTTTAACGACGTAGTCTCTCTCTAAGCCTTTATGGTTTATAGATTTCGTAGGAGTTTGAAATCTTGTCACACATCTTAATTTTCCAACGTATTTGGCCACGGATGGCTTTAACTGCAGTTCGCATTTCAACATGCGAATGGCCTTCCCCATGCCCCATTACACAACCCATCGACCCGCGGTTTGGTCCAGTTTGGTTTGTTGTGGTAAAACGTGCTCGACGTTCACAAGACTACGGTGATCTGTCGTAAAAGCGTCTGTTTGTGTTGTTATGCCCGGTTGTAACCCAAAATAAACGGTTCAAATTGCCGTGTTATGGGTGAAAGAGTATTTGGATTAGGTGTTGGTTTATTTCTTTTAATTTTGGTTTGGAGTCTGGCGTTCTTGTCATCCTGTTTCCTAT
This sequence comes from Triops cancriformis, assembly GCA_020615345.1. Classification (NCBI taxonomy): domain Eukaryota; kingdom Metazoa; phylum Arthropoda; class Branchiopoda; order Notostraca; family Triopsidae; genus Triops; species Triops cancriformis. The sequence continues at coordinate 30,082 of JAHZNP010000794.1, forward strand.
ATCGCGTCCGTCCTGCCGCACCAGTTGTAACTTTCGCAGTTGTAGCTTTATTTACATCTGTACTTTTGGCCTTGCCGCGCGAAAACTTCGACTCTGCACCAACCAAACTTTCCACAGTAACGAAAAGATTCATATCTTTCCATAACTCAAATGTTATTTTCCTTTTTTTAGGAAGTTTATGATTCTATGTTCATCTGGAGGATTGTACTGCTAGTCTTTGCCTTTGTTACAGCTGTAGCTGGACTGGTTTTCTACGTTTTGACGGATTGTTTAGAAGTTGTTCGCCCTCAGGCCCTTAAAAAACAGCCACCGTTCTGGAAGTTGACTTCGTATTAAAAGTACCATTACCATGCCTCTGTTTCCGGCATATACGAATCCCTCAGAAAAACAAGAATCGTCGCAATCAAATGCTGCATTGCTTGCAATTGAAGCTAATCCAGATAAACAAGGTAAAAAAATTATCCACTTGATTTTCTTTGTAGCGTTTTTCATCCATGTTTTTAATTTGTACAGTTCTTCCCAAAAAGTCCCCCATAAAACTTGTTGAAGGATTTTAGTTTATTCTTGTTACGTTTTTGTTAACTTATTTTTTTTATTTTTAGTTACAAGTTGGTTAACGAACGCCAGTTTTTCAGCTTCCAGTGCCACGGCAGAAACACATGTACCATCGGTAAAATCTGAAGAAAAAGTCGAGTATATCACCGAGTTCGTTGCGGGGCCCTCGAAATCTGAAACTAGCGAAGAGGAAGACAGAAACGTGAAGCAAGATCGAAAAGAAAAGCATAAACATCATAAAAAGGAGAAAAAACGTCGAAGACGGAGCTCTAGTTCTGAAGATCGTCACCGAAGCAAGTCGAAAAAGAAGAAGAAAAAGAAAGACAAGAAAAAGGAAGCTGAAGAGGCGCTAAATTTCCCTCGACTCCCAAAAAATGTGGTTTTTATTGACAACACGGGACTAAAACCCTCAGAAGCATTTCGCATTGACCGCGAGGGCGACCGGCAAAACTTGGCCTTTCCGAATATGCATTACGCTTTCATTCCAAAGTACATTTTTTGCATAAAATTCCTAAGATGTAACCTAAAAAGTTTATCGGTTAGGTATTTCGTGTTGAAAAAGCCTTTAGGGCGCGATGCCACCGCTTCCAGAAAGGATTTGGTGAAGCGGAAAAAGCCGCCGCGTTACTATAGCAAGCGTACCATCAAGATGATGAAGAATTCTGACCTCTCACCCATTATCGTGGACGTCAAGAAAGGTCCGGGAGCTTTGCATAGCTTTGTGCCTATGAATCCTGTCAAACCGCGGAATGAAGCAGCCGAGCAAGCGTTGCAAGCAGCTTCAAATCCATTGGGCATTTACGATCCCGGTACTCTGCATTACCTGCAGGGCAAAGGCCTAGAGACCGACACGAGCGCTGTCTCCCAGAACCCAGAAGTCAACCAGCTACGACAAATGAACAAAGAATTTAACGAACAGTTGCGCTTCAAACCCAACGACATTCAGTTGTGGCTCAAATTTGTCGATTTTCAAGAGAAAATGGCCGGAATTCAGTCGTATGAAGAAGACACTACCACCCAGGCATCGGAGAAAGACGATGAGGCGAAGAAGAGGAAAGTTTCACCCAAAGTGCTCTTAGAACGGAAAGTAGCCATTTTGGATCGGGCGCTACATTCAAACCCGAGAAGCTTGGAGCTTCTGATGACCAAGATGCGCATTGGAGCAGAGTACTGGGATGGTGCGACGTTGCAAAAGCAGTGGCGGCAAGTTTTGTTCTTGTATCCTACTGATGTGCAGATCTGGAAACTGCATATCTCCATGACGGCGGCCAATTTCAGTGAGTTTTCGGTTACGGCCATTACGAAACTATATGCAAACGCGTTGCAGAAGCTCGTCCAAGCCCAAAGTCCGACTTTTGCTTCAAGGGACAAACCGCAGCACTTGGAAGAAGAAATAGTGGACATTTTTACGGATTTGTGCACGTTTTTACACAAAGCTGGCCATTCGGAGAAAGCAATTGCGTTATATCAAGCATTGCTTGAATTAAATTTTCATCGTCTGGTGCCTGATGCGAAAAAAGTGGGGATACATGACTTGTTGAGGAAAATGGAACTGTTTTGGGATTTGGGAGCGCCCAGATTTGGTGAAGAAGGCGCGCTAGGCTGGGTTAACGTTCTCCAGACCCAGCAACCGGGAGTTCGTATACTTCTTTCCAGTAAGAAATTTTTCACATTTTTACCTAGAAACGTACATAGAAGTGAATAGAAGTTGTTAGCTGCGTCAAGTAAATCCGGAAGTTTGGAAGAGAAATATAGGAAATGGGTTTAGTTTGAAAGGATTTCTTTTGAGGAAAAACCTTTCCTCTACCCTTTACGATGTCTTGAGGCGACGGTTCACCTAACCGTGGTATAGGGGAATCACATACTAAACGGCGTCAGCGATTTTGCCAAAACTACTCAGTATTTCACTAAACAATCTCAACAGTAAATTTTTGGATTGTTATACCTAATGCACGTCGTCGAGTTTTTGTTTAAAAAGTTTTTAGTCAATTTGTAAAAAGCGAATCAGTTTTCAACCTTTTTCGGGAAAAGCATGTTTAAATATCCGGCCTCATAATACACCAAAGCACCGTTTTCCTAATGTATTGGTGAAAACTGGATTGAAATCCGTCGGTCAGTTTCTGATTTATCACCTAATTAGTTTCCTGAAAATTCCCATGTGACAACTCGAAAACTAGATGTGAGATTTGTATTCCGTTTTACATTAAATGAATACTTTTAAGTGGCTCTAGCGAACCTTGCGATCGAATGTTTGGAATTTCTTTTATGCAAAAACACACAACAAACTAAAATTTTACTCGTTTCTTACAAATCTAGGGATTATTTTTTGAAGAAATTCTCTACGATTTGCACTAGACATTATGATACAAAACTTTACTGTCGAGATTGTTTAATGAAATAGTGAGTAGTTTTGGTGAAATCGCTGACGCCGTTTAGCATGTTCTTCCCCTATACCACGCTTGGGTGCACCGTAGCCTTGACGATATCCAATAGGAATTAAATTGAAGAATCTTGACAGTAAAGTTTCGATTTGTAATGCTGTTCATTTTTTTAAACTGTTTTCAAACATAGTTTCTTGAAATGTTTAGCTTGAGCTGCAGATTTAGGGATTAGAATGATTCAACTGATTGAAAAGAATTCTGCACTAATTTTTTACACAAAAACAGCTGGCATGTTTGCCAGAAGGGCTTAATTTTTCCATCAAGATATGAATATTAATAATTCCATCGAAAGTTGTGAAATTTTGCCCGTCGTATATTTTTTTTTCGTAGTGCTTTTTGTCTCCTATAGTCTCGGTGATCTATGCTTCTTTAGGAGCCTTTTTATATTTCCTACATTGTTCTATTTTCTTCAGGTGGTGATGTAGAAGATGAATTGATCAACTCGAGCTTACCGCGGCAACAGTTATGGTTGAAGATGGAGCGACTTCGGCAGAGATACCATCTTTTGCCGTGGACGGCGAACCCTGAAGTTGAAGACGAAGTGGAAGATAAGGAACGCCTGGTCGATTGGGACGATCTGTCGTGTTTTCTATTTCTAGTCGACCAAGATAATGAAAGCCTCCGGTTCCGGATGCTGCAAGGATTTCTCTACTCTTTGAAGGTTTCAGTGCCCAAATTACAAAGTGTGCGTTGGCACAGTCCGTGTCAAGACTCGGCTTCTTCTTTAGAAGATACCAACCTTTTCATACTAAGTGACTCATCAGCACCACAAGTCGCCTCTTGTCAAAAACTTCAAACGAATTGGTGTCGCGATGAAGTGTACTGCGGTTTAGTTCGGAATATCTTTTCACAAGGATTTCCACTCTTAAAAACGCCAGAAATCCAAGCGAGCTTGATTGCTTGGTGGATGAGTTGGGAAAAAGAACGATTACTAGCGTTGGCGTCCGAAGATGAAAGGATTACGAGCTGGAAAGAGGTGAAAAAGCGAGTAAAGAACATAATCAAAGATTACGGTACTCCGCAGAACAATGTTCTCTTGTACACCTTTTACGCAAAAATGGAATGGGTTGTGGGAAACGAGGATGAGTGTCTCCGCATTTTGCAAATGGTGATGACAACTTTATCAGGGAAATTGCTCGAAGCGAGTCAAACTGATGCCCCGCTCCATGCGTTGCATTTATGGAACACTTTTGTGGAATATTGCTTGCGAAAATGGAACAAAGGGGAAGAGAAGTACTGGAAATTAGCCCAAAGCGCGTTGGTCCAATTAGGATGCGGTGAAAAGTACCAAGATAAGTACCAAATTTCGGCGCCAGCGTTGCTGAAAGCGAAACGAAGCTTTGAAGCCGTTCTGGAGCACGCGAGCTGGGATCAGATTGTGCCGTTAGATCTGGTTAATCTTGTAGATTCCGTGACGGATGCTGTATTTTGCAGCATCTGGTTTCTGTTCATAACAGAAAATTGGGACGCATCTCTACGGGAAGCTCAGAAATTAATGCGAAGAGAAGCTAAGAAATGCTCGCGGATGGGGCAGAAAAATCGTTTTGATCTCAAAATTGTCAGGTGAGCATAAATAATAAATGTGGTACTAGTAAACATTCTGGAAAATTATCTGTAGGTAATCATAGCAGAAAGTAATTTGAAAATTTACAGAACTTACGTTTGTAATTCTCAATATCCTTTAGTTGTCATTTCCGTCGAGAATTACTTCTAACAGGACTCCTAAAACTGCAAAGTCTGGCACCGAAGAGACAGTCCATAGCTCGAGAAACCTTATTGTCTCAAGGATTGGAAGAGTATGTCGGAAATTTGGAGTTTTTGGCGCGATTTATTGAATCAGAAGTAAGTGTTCGCGTTGTTTGTGTATAGGGAGAAATAATTGAATTTCTTTTTAATCTTTTAGGAAAGTTGTCGAATTGTGGACAAGTTGTGGTGCCGTATTACAGCAAAGGCGCTTCAAGGCAATGAACTTTCACCCTGGACAGTAGCAGCATGCTGTTTGGCACTACTTCGTCGTGATCGATTATTACACGAAGCGGAATTTAGAAGCTGGGAGCAAGAAAAAAGTAAAACAATAATCCTATCCTGTTTTGTTCTGGTTGCTCATTGAACATTTTTATCAATTGAATATTCAGAATATATTTGATAGCTTTTATTGAGCTTTCGTGGATAAGATGCAGTATTTGTCCTTATGTCTAATGAAATTAACGTCTATTTACTTATTGCAATAGTTGGTCCTTTCGTGCACAGCAACGGGTTACGTTACAAGATGAGGAGTTTCCTGGAAAATTGTTTAGAAAATCCGGAAAATAGTCATTGTACTTTGTTGTGGCGATTGTATTTGTATCTTTGGTATATTACTGGCGATACAAAGAAAGTACGAGCCAATTTTTATCGAGCTATACGGGATTGCCCTTCTGCGAAGGTAAAGGCAACAATCGCGTTGACAAATTTGAGAATATTGGTAATTAAGACTTTCGTTTTATATATAAAATATAGGCTTTGTACATGGATGCAGTGGAATATGTGCCCAGCATGTTAAAAGAGGTGTGCGACTTGCTTACCGACAAAGAGCTGCGTTTACATTTCCTCCTGGAAGAATTAGACGTGTTATTGGAACCCGAGGAGGGCCAAGTGTTGGAACCTATTCCCGATTGGGATAATAAAAAGACGATGGAAGAAAGTGATGACGCCAGTAGTGAGGTTTCGAGTAGTAGTGATGAAGGAGCTGATACTGAAAGTGATGGTGGCTAATAACGTTTTGCCTTCTACTAGAAATATCAATACATGACGTGTTATGTAAGTCTCCAATTTAATACGAGATTTACAAAGAAATATAAATTAAAACTTTGAGGAAGAATTGGAGCTTATTTGGCTTCCATCGAACAATTCAAATACATTTCCGGGCGAATACTGCCGTTAACTCCAATGCGAACTTAACGTTAGTTAGTTAGCTAGAAAGTTAAATTTGTGTGCGTGTTTTCCCGCGACAACTACCAAGATTTACCGTACTTCGTCTTTTGTAAATGCATATTTTGAGGAAGAAAGGAAATAAAAATATTCGTTAATTCTTGGACACAGCGTATCTTCCGGTTAAATATTTTAGTACGCGCATTGGAGCGATTATACTTCCGCTAAATGTGTTTAAGCTTATGTTCGCTTATAGCCCTTTCCCGTGCTTATACTACTTATATATAAATTTTGCCTTGTGAAGTAAGGAACAAGTGGCCGAGTGGTTTAAGTGGGTAGCACCGCGATCTTAAGGTCGCAGGTTCAAATCTCACTGAGATCTGGTTATTTTATATTTGGGAAAAAAATTCCAGGCTATTCGGGATACAGTCCTTCATCCCCCCTCCTTCTCTTAACCGAGTTTCTCCCTGGCTCGGCTCCTATCTATCGTACTAGCATCTATCCAGTCTGGAGTACCCAGTAGCTTGGGATACCAAGCTGCAGAAACAGAAATGGATAGGAGCGAGCATGAGAGAAAGGAACTAAGGGAGGAGGAAGGACGGGAAGGAAGGCGGAGTTCCAGTTTTTCACGTTTTCTGAAGGGGTACCCCTTTGCTCAACATTGTTTCTTATGGAAAATAACCCA
>JAHZNP010000795.1:0-36652 GCA_020615345.1 Triops cancriformis
GTTCACATCAGCAGGCGAAAGGTGTCTTTTGTATTGAAAGACAAGGAGGTGTGTCCATTTTTCACCAGGGGCTAGTTTTCCGAGCAGCGAGAGGCGGAAAGATGGAAGACAGAGCGTTCTGTCTTCCAAAAAGTTTTCTGATATTTTTAGCAAAACTAAACATTTCGACGATTATAATCTAATTTGCCTTTGTATGCATGGACATGACAAAGATTTTAGTATTATACTAAATAATTATTTTTCATGAACTCATTTTCCAGTATAACGTTTTGCATTTCCCGCCGTCTTGAAAATGACATCAGCAGGCCTTGCGCCAGAATGCAATTTTATCAATGGGACAAAGCCGAAAGAGTCATAACTATGTAAACGTACCAGAAAATATTACAACCAAACGCAACACATTGCTGTTACCCCTTTCACTTATCATCTGCCATCACTTTCTCTAAACTAACTATAAACCATTATCCAACCTGATAGTGACAATTCTAAGAAATTCTGTAATATTCACGAAGACTACTGCGTTACTTTCACAAGTGCCATTCATGTTTTCCATTTGTCTTCGTCTTTCGTCTTCCGTCTTTCGTCTTAGGTGTGCACCTAGCTTAATTGCATAAAAAACCCTAAATTACCATACACTTCAAGACGTTGTTAACGATTTACTGATGAATTTTATCCAAATTTTATTCCAAATGTACAAACCGCTTGTACATTCTGAACCTGAGGTTTTAATTTAATATATTTATATTTGAAAAAAAAATCTCCGCAAACTAAACGACTAAAAGTTAGTCAATGTTTTGTTTCGATTTTGTCTGGTAAATTGTTCAAGTAGAGTCTGGATCACAGTATTACGTGAAGAACATAACTGACACGCAGAAGTTAAACAAACACACAAAATAAATTTGAAAAGAACTAGTTCCGTAGGTAGAAAATATTGTTTACTAAATGTAGACATTTTTGCTGAATTATCGAAATACGCCGGACAAAAACTTGCATAGAAATGAAAAAATGATACGCGTTTTCGTACGTTCCAACGTGGAAGGTACACAACAATTAATACTGAACTGGCCTGGAAAACAAATTTTCCATAAGAAAAGAAAGAATTCTTAACGTCGATCTCCGAGCCATGTTTGTGCTCTAGAACCTTTTTTCATATTCAGTATTGAGAAAAGAGAGCAAGACACCCCAAGAGGGCAGGGAGGTGGGTTTGGACGGTTTTCATTAGTCGGACTGCCAACTTGATGAAGATGGATTAGCGCTGTGTGGCTGCGTCCAAAAAAAAAAGGCTTCAAACTCACATATGGGACTTGGTACGGGACACAATAAAAGTTTGCATTGGAAAGCAAAGAATCGAAAAGGTAAACTTTTTCCTCTCTGTTAGATGGTGCTAAACGGGGTGCGGTAGGTTATTTACACTTCGTCTATTCGTCCGGTTAAACCCATCCTATTTAATGCTTAAGGATTTTATTTTCTTTTTTTCTGTAGAAGAGTTTGTTTTACTGTAGCCGCTATGGGAATTCTCCCCCTTGGATGGGGATTCTTGCGTCAGATGGATCCTGCTTCCTTTTAATTGGTCTACCGGCAAATGGAAATGGAGGGAAACCAAAGTATCAGGACGGTAGAACAAACATAAAATCTAAGAACGGAAAAGCAAGTTTATACGACATTTGCTTTTAACGGGAAATAGCCCGGACAAAGGGGTCTTCCGGGGCGGTATTGGAGAGTGTTTTGGTCATCGCAGAAAATGCCCATTGGGTCATAAAATTGAAGGGATAACCCCTCGGGCTCTTCGGGGTGATAACCGGGGGAAAGAAAGAAAAAAAAAGAAGGACCATTTACTATAATTTTCCATAAATCAAATTTGGGTTTGGATAACCCTACCATGCGGAATCTTTTTGACTCCAAAGAAAGATAAACATTGTAATAGAGTTGGGACTTTCCCCCGCCGTTTATTTAGTTTCCTCCCTGTGCCAGTAAAAAAAATTTGCAAGAGGGGACTTGACGGGAGAAAAGAGAGAAGCTTCGATTTTCCCCCCAGCCCGGCGTCATGTTGCTTTTTTTCCTTTTCCTTAAGGAAAATGTACAGAACCGTAAGATATAACTTCCGCCATATAAAGTGCTGACGGATGTATTAGCATGTTAGAAGTTTCTTGGAGGGAGGAGGAGAGGGTTGGTGGGGTCGGTGTGGCAGCTCAAATTGTAATAAAGAAGGCAGACATTCTGCTGCCGAAAGTCGTCCAAGGGTTAGAGGTTTGGCAAGAGTAACTGTGAAGAATAGGGAAAATAAAGTAGTATAGCGGATTTGTAATAGTTGTCTGCAAGATTATTCCTCCTCCCCGTCCGTCTACCACTAAAAGCAGAAAGTTTTTGTATAGCTCAGTGGAGTTTTGAAAAGTCGGAAGGAGCACTGGGCCAAGTGGCTTTCCAGAGTATTTGATTTCCTTTTTCTCTTGGCGTTCCTTTGGAAGCCCGGATGTATGGATTTTATATTCTGCATTCTGGACTCAAAATTACCAAGGGCCCAAAGTGTCAGATTGTAGATCGTGTTCAAGAGTGGCGTAATTTCTGTGCGGACAGAGCAAATAAAAGTCTCCGTTGTCCCTGATTTAAGAACCCACTTTCTGAAGTGTAGGGGATAGGGTGTGAAGGTTACCATTCGGTTAGGCAGTAGCGGAGTTTCTTTCCTACTCTTCTTTCGAGCCTTGTACAGTTCCTTTTTTTCTGGCTCGTGCAAGCAATGAAGGAAATTGTTGTCGATTGGCTAAACGACTCAGCGTGTGTGTATATTGTGTGTTGTTCGTGTTCTAAGGGGAGAGACGTGTTTGGAGCAGCGGGTGGCACTACTATGGTGCTGGCAATAAGGTTTAACTTTTGGGGTAAAGTTTTTTTTAAGGAAATCTAGCTAGGGCTTTCGCTCGTGCAGGATGCCAATGGCCATTTTGCGTGTCAAAACATCTTTAAGGGGGTTTATTGACGTCGTGTAGATATATGGACGGAAATCAATAGCTTCAGTCCAGTGTTTGAAAGTTGGTTTTTAGTGTGTGTTTTTTTCCCCTAAGCTTGCTTGAAATTTGTAAAGCGTGTTCGGTGCATGTCGATTTATTCTATTGCAGCCCCTTGGAATATTTTTTGTCCGCTCCTAAACCTTTTCGGGCTGTATTTGTGTCAACACCATGACATCAGCCGGAACTGACGTGCTACAGATGATCTTCACCCCTTTCTTGAAACCCCCTTTTCTTGAGGGTGGAGGGGCGTACTTCACACTTCAAAAATGAACAAAAAAGGAACACCGTAATAATACTGTTTTACATTATTCGCTCTTTTTTTGCTGTGTAAGCTCTGTCGAATACTGTTTAGAATGTCACGCTCGGTCTGCTACCCTAATTTCCAAAAATTTCCTTAATCAGTGCGCAATATTCCTCGTCCTTTTTACCAATCGCAGTTACGTTAAAAGCTTCTCTATGGAAAGCTCTGTATGAAAATATTAGAGGAATTGTGAATACGAGGTGTAAGTAAAATCGCACAAAAAAAGTTTCGCTAATTGTTTCGCGAAACGGCACTTGACTCTCACGCGGCTGCCATGTAATGGATAATTTATGGCAGACCTGCCTTTCTTGCTTCTCACATCCGCCACCTTTTTATCTCTCTCTTTTTTTGTAATTTCAAGGGTGAGGAAAGGTGAAATGGACACCCCAGATACATATGTATGGAGTACTCCCGCCAGGGAAAAGAAATAATGAATTTCTTGCAAGACTTGCGCTCGGTTCTAATACTTTCCGGGAGTTAGCTCCTCTCCCTTCTGATGAAGATTTTTCCATGAGGGAAAAGGAAACTTAGCTATCAATACAAGGAAGGCAACGAGCTATGCTCACGCTCAATTCCCATTAAAAAAAAAATCCTGGTAGGCCCATACCCCCAAAAGAGATGAATGGTCAGACTAAAAAAGAAATCCCTTAATGCTTGATTGTTTATATATATTTATCTTACATCGCCAGTCAATCTTGCCACTCTTACAGACTCGAGCTAGTTTCGTTTGTTTTTCCTTTTTGTAACATTCTAACACCCCCAAGGGCAGTCACATGCATGCACGCTTTACCCTTTCGGAAGGTTCCTTTCTTTTGTTTCTTCGACTCTTTTGTCTCGATAATTGACGTTGGTCCGGCTTAACAATTGTTTGGTCTGTATGGGGTACCCTTTATGAGCCCGAGGTCCATTACCGGGCCGGTACCCTTGGCTAAGACTCATACGGAGAAAAGGGTGGTATGGTGATATATATATGTGGGGGGTGACGAGTATAAAACAGCTGGTGGGAGGGACTTGATGAACGTTAGATTATTAATGACATGGAGATGGTTTTCAAGGCTCATTTTCCTTCACCACTTCATCTTTTAGCCCCCCAAAAAGTAGGGATATGGCCCATGGGGCGGGGCGTTGCAGTTAGAAGGCAAACTTCCCAAAAAAGTCTATTACGGGGAAAAAAAGGAACGGGCAAACAGGGTGGGAGGAAGGCAAAGCTGTGTAAGCCTATTAAGAGTCTTGCAGAGATGAGTTTAACATAGCCGGGCAAGCATTTTATAATACGTTTATGCGCAAGCCTTGCATTTTTTTTATCAAAAGACGACTTTTACTTAGATACCACAACACTGTACAAATTTATTTTGAGAATTTACAATGATGCGTTGTGCAGCAAAAAATTACAAAGACTTCACTGTGAAAATACTTCCAAAACTGATTTTTTAACCACGAATTTGTTGTAGAAATACATTTTAAAAGTATTTTACAGTAAAGTCCTTATAATTTTTTTGCTGCAATTGTAAATTTACTTTTTCTTACAGTGAAGCACAACTAGAGTTTTCTTGAACGCAGTGGTTTCTCTTTTTTCTCTCTTGTCCTTTAGATGATTTTTCTGTATAGAGTTGTGGCTATTCATTTAATTTACATCCATGGGATTTTTTCCTGGCGCTAAAAATTGTTTGGCTTCTGACGTATCGTTATTTCAAGATAAGGTATTGGTGATAAGGTATTGGAGTCGACGGTACGAGATACTTATAATCCCGAGCTTCGCACGTTTTGGGTGTTGTATAAGATCTGGTAGAAAATCAATTTACTTCCAAGTGGTTTCCTTTAATTTGGAAATATGGCAATCAAATAAGCAAGAACTTCCGTTAATTCGGATCAGTCGCAAAATTAATCACTACGGAGGATATAGCAGAGAAAACCAGCCAAAACTCCCCTCGTGAGATGATTTGTTTCCGAGTATGATTTCTTGGTTGAAACTTTAGAATCAGACAAATGAAGAAAGGCGTGCACAAAAGACTACGGTTCCTTTCCTTAATTAAGCACAACCGTGATTACTTGCAACCTTCTGTCCATCTCTTATTAATTTAACCCTCCAATTAGCTTTGTTGTTTTTAACCAACTAGGTCTTTCCATTAGCCATTATCATTCAATTTTATATCTTACTGTTTAATTTAAGCATTTCAGAGTAATTGAATTTCTGTGAGCGGAGCTTTTCGATTCTTAATTTTTTTTCGCCAGTATCCTGATACAATACTGCTACGAATTCAAACATTATATCATAAAAAGGAGCTACTTGAAAAGCTAGGTCACGTATTATACACAATATTATATCTCTGTGCACGCTGTGCACCACAAGTTTGGTAACCATCGCCCCACCTTCAGTACCCCTAAGGGTCGTACAGCTTACCACTCATGTTTCTTCCGTTTCTTGAAGCGGACCGTAAAACGAATAACCGATGTGTTATGGGCCGAAAAGGTGGGACCTCTTATGTAAAACCTCGAGTATGTAGATTCGACAAGATGAGAATCATTCCTTGAATTTTTATTTTCTCGGCTTTTGCTTATTTCTTTTGGAAAGATAGGAATCTTGGAGAGGTATTTGTCTAGAAAAGAGGGGGCGTAAAATCTCCTTCGCTAGCCATTTTTTTCCGTTTCGTCGGGCTTCTTTTGTCACAGGCGCGAGATTTATCCCTGATATAGCACGTTTTGAATCCACGTTCTACTCCATTTCATTTCTAGTTTCTCATTTCTGTAAAAAAAAAGTGGAAGGTTGAAAGCGCGAAAAAAAATAATTAATCTCCGGAAGCAAAAAGACAGTTTAAAAAAGTTCACTTGGGTAGAACTCTGCCCCAGAGTTATAGAGAAGGGACATTGCCCCAGGGGAAATGCTTGAAGGTGTTCGTTGGTAAGATTTTAGTGTAAAGACGAAACTCTACGTAGAATTTTTCTATATATTTTTGTTGTTGTTAAAGACAGCGATTTTTTTTCCCTAGCCTTCTTCTGTCTGTTGTCTCATTTTCCGTTATCTACCGGCTGCTAGTGGTTACCGGCGGGCATAGGTTTGTTTCTGTGGCTGCACCAACGTACCGTGTAGTACTGTAGTGCTCCGTGTACAGAATAAAAGCGGAGATGGACGCTAAATTGACGTTTGAGCGAAGGGTTTCTACTAAATTGGTTTTTCTCTTAGTATGTAACTTCTAAGTCGTGATCTTATTGGCAGTCACGGTAAAGGTAAAATATCACGAGCTAGTCGTCGTTATTGCGATTCCCCCTCCCCCTATTTTTTTTTAGTTATTTAGCCTTCCGAAACGTTGTGAACACACAATCTGGAAAACTTTGGCAACTGCTTGTAAAAGCTACCTTACTTTTTCACAAAAGTGCTGTTCTGCGCGATCTCTTTAAAAAAGCGCTTACAGAAGGTGATAAGAGTAGGAGAAAAATGCAGGAAGTTTCTGCGCATGTAACAATAAAGCTGCCTGACTCTTGTTATGAGGAGCTGGTATGATTTTATAAGCATATGCTTCCAGGAAATATTCTTTCTGAGAAAGGAGGAAGGAGACAAGTTGCCGAAGGCAAAGTTCGGGATCTTCTAAACACGTCAATCTTGGTCGTTTTCGACAACACCACGCTAACCGTGCTTTAATGGCATGGAAACTGCGTTACCTCAGTTTCCGCGTCGTCAAATTCAAGATCATGGAAAAAAATAGGGTTCGAGAGCCCCCAAAGTGGAAAACAGCTTCCCACCGGTGTAAAAGCCAGCCAACCAACCAACGTCAATCATTATTATTCACTTATTATTTTTTGACAGCAATTTTCTGAGCTACACAAGCAAATATCCGTCCAATAAGTTCCTCACGCTATTCTCATCTTTTCCTTACCTTCTCCATACTTTTCTCTCGCCTAGCTTCTAAATCTTTTGAGTCTAGGTGTTTTCCGGACTTACAGGACGGATAAAAGGAATAGTGGCCTCTGGTTTCTTTTTGCAGCTCAGTGTGCGTAAGTGCATTAATGCGTGAAAACATGGCTGCGAACATTTTTAGTTATAGGAAACCTGAACGTGCCACAAAATCAAAGCTTCGAGAAGAGCTTACTTTTTCCCTTCAATGTCAAGAAATCTGCTTGAATACATTTCTGTTTGAGTTGGAAAACCGGGGTTTCTGTTGTGTAGAGGAGGAATGGGACAGTTTACACGTGGGACAAACCGTACAAAAATCATTACTAAGGAACTACGACAGGTTTAGATCTGAAAAAAATCGTACACTTACTGAATACGACGAACCTTACACGAGGAAATTTTCGTCGAAAAATATTGAACCGTTTTTGAGAAAATAAATAAAAACTGCATTTTTGGAACTTTTTGTAAGAAACGGGTCCTGTTTATTTGTTTCACTCATAATATGTATCTAAAAATAAAATAAAAATTACTTTTATGTAGCTGATAAATTAGAGAATAACTCCTCCAAAGGTTTGTTCTAAAATCACTGTCCTGATTTTGCACGAGATTTTAAATTCCAAAGGAATGATTTAGTACGATTTGGACTGAGCCATTTGCATTGCCTTTTGTTGTTGTGAATAATCATTTTTACAAAATCGTGAGTTTCCTTGCACTAACTTGAGCTAGGATGATTCCTATATCGAAAGGGAGTATAACTGTAAGTTTTCATTTAGATATTTCAAGTCTATTATGTATTTTTAAAAAAGACAACCGATTAGTTTTCTTATGGCAAAACACACGGACAAATCGCACTACACCCCAAGTCCAAATTGTATCCCCGGTATCTCGTTTTGGACAGTCGGAGGTGCCTCCAGTTTTCATGGTTGTTTGGTTTTATTTTTTGTGTCCTTTAAGCGTACAATACCCCGTTTGATAGCTAGGACACTAGGCCACATGAAGAGTATAGTTTTAGGCTACAGTTTTGTCCTGTACAGTTTTACAGTGAAAAATAAACTACAGAAAAGTGTCCACACTGTCCCATCCCTCCTCTATCTAGCTTGCTAAGGACAGCGTGGTTTCACTTTTTCTTACAGATCGATTTGAGGAAGCTAAAACTTTATAATTTATGTACGCGAGAGACGCTTTCATTTTGCCCAAGCTATATTGAAGGAGAAAACGCTCAAAATCCTCGGCCGCTGGATTCTTGCGAGCAGTGGAACGTATAACCATTAAAAAGCGGAATATAATCCATTATTCAAGCCACCGACAGGACAGCCAGGCACTACTGGGTACCAATATTCCCGTAGACCAAATAAACCCTGAGCGAGGAAGTCCACTCCGCGGAAGAAGAGATCCTAGGCTTCTCCATTTTTACGCAATATCATCCAGCCCTATTCTCTCTCCACGCACTCAAAGCCTCGTGTTCCTTAAGGTCCCAAACCCCCATTCCCCCCAGCACTGAATTACAACAATCTTTTATTCAGCACTTCGATATTTCAAGCACAGCGTTAGTGAAAGAGAAAAAAAAATCTTGCAGAGGACCCCATATTGCCGATCTCTAGAGAATCTGCCTTCTGTCAATCTCGCTTTCCCCTAAGGTAGTAGAGAGAAGCACTAGAAACGAAGGGTAAATTGTTATTAGAAAAAGTGCGGTCCCTGAAAGTGAATTTTTATACGGTCTGAATGTTAGAAATACCTTTGAAATCTAATCAAACATAGAAATGGAGGACCTGGAATCTCGCGTTACAGCTTTTTACTGGGTGTGCCCATCCAAGCACACCAATGCTAAATTTTCTTAAAAGTGGACGAAAATAGTTGCTTCTATCTTCTTAGCCTTGCTTGGAGATCAAAGAGTTGCTCTGATTTAATTCAACTTGCTTTCGGGGGGCCTTGAACTATTTTTCACATTTCCGCAACATGTTATTCCTTTGAATTCTCCAACTAAGGGAAATTGAACTCGACTAGGAAACTTACACGAAATCTTATGTGAACTCGGCGACCGAACTTCGGGAAAATTCGAATGTTCAGATACTGTAAATCGTGCAGATTCACGTGTATCCATCGTGGCTACTAGGCGCTGTAATTAAAAATACAAATTGCGTAGGAAGCAAGAAATTCGATTGTTCTTTCTAGAGTTATGTTTATTGGTTATGATTATATGATTATGATATATGATTATGACAGTCGAGGATACTGCGGAGTTTGTACAATTATTTTTTTACGTCTGTTCATTTCCCGTCGAAATGTTAATTTCTGACATCTTCATGTTATTAATCATTGACTGGATGTCCCGTACGAAAGAATACAGAATTAGAGTGTAACCGTTCAATATTGTTCTTAAACAGAAAAGTTGTAGAGCTTATACTGGCAAAAACCTTAACGAATATATATTAGCAAAGTAACCCTGAGTTAATCCACAGGGTGACAATATTACGGGTACATTTCCAATTTATCCCTTTTTGCCTGTGAAACGTATTAAGTAAGCAATATCTTGTAATCGATCATGCTGCAAATAGGCATGCAACAACAAAGAAAAGCTGACCCTGAACCTAATCTTTTCATTTCCCACATAATTACTGAATTATTATAGGAAGTAGTGGGAAAATACCAAACTTTTGACACTGAACATACTGCCACTTAAAGCGTGATTCCCACTAGCAATCATTTGACTGCCAATCCGCGATCAAAGTCCAAAGTCACCCCTTGTGGGCAGGACTGGCTATCCAAAAGTCATGATCGCGGGTGATAGTGCGCTATCAAATAGGTTTGAATTTGGACTGTGTGTTTGTTGTGATCGTGGTGACTGTCAAGCATTGCCATATAAAATTATGTAAAGAAACAAATTTTTAATTTGTTTAATAATACAAGATATGCACTGATTAAGTCAGGTAAAACACAGTCAACTAGAAAATAATATACGGAGAGATATTTAATGTTATTTATTAAAATCGCATTGAACGGCAACGCAAGACTTCGTACCTAGCTTTGGTTTTGTTTTCAAACATGCGACATTGCAATAAAAAAATATCGAATATAAGTTGCATCAACCATTTGAAGCTACAAAGACGGCAAATAAAATTAATTCAGGAATTACAGTGGAGTCCACGTAACTTCCACTCGCTTAGCTTCATAACTCGCTTAACGTCAAGCTAAGGTCAAGTCCCGTTTCACTCCCATTTAAATTACATGGAAACAGACTCGCTTTATATCTACTCTGTTAACTTCATAACTCGTCTTTTCTTCATACTGTTATCGTTCCCCATCGTGTATCTTACAATGATAAGTAAACTCGGTTAACTACCGACCATTATGCGCGACAAAAATTATAAGAAAATATCTCAGAAAGGGGGACGGCGGTGTGACCAATTCCAAGAAGCGCTGTCGAAAGCTCATTATAAACAAATGCATTTCATAAACAAAAAACCTTTCACCTTTGACAGCCTTTCACCTGTTTTAGCGTCTGTTTTTCCCGATATTCTGAACAGTTGTTCTGTAGGAAGCGAGACAGAAAAATGTCCAAGAGGAAGTGCAAAACTTTAACGTCACCTCGGATAACATCCTATCTCGCTTAACGTCATACTGGCTGGTCGGTCCCGAGCCTATGAAGTTAAGCGAGTTCCACTGTATTATCATTTAAAATATAAAATTGTTTCATTTTTTCCCCACCTTTTAATCCTTGCAACGCAGGCAGTCGCCACGATCACAACAAACACACAGTCCAAATTCAAACCTATTTGATAGCGCGCTATCACCCGCGATCATGACTTTTGGATAGCCAGTACTGCCCACAGGGGGTGACTTTGGACTTTGATCGCGGATTGGCAGTCAAATGATTGCTAGTGGGAACCCCGCTTAAGTGTTAACATTGTGGCAAAAGCTATCAAGAGTTACAACGAGAAACACTATTACTTTCACATTTTTTAACACTAAATAATTATTTTGTCCCAAAAATACAGATATAAAGGAACGCAAAATCCAGATTGCCGTCGAGTCCAACGTGAGGGATTGTGAAAGGTGATAACTGTCAAAATTGTGAAAGTATGTTTTAATTCTTTCGTGGAAATCGTCGGCTCGAATGTTCAAAAATTAGTGTCGGTCTCAGGGCATTGGCATGGCCGAAGCTAAAAAACATTGCAAGATACCCCGTGGGGCTTGAAAATTTTATCTCTATATCAGAAATCGTTATAAGCGGACTTTATTATCATTGGATTAAATGGGGCAAAAATGGGACCGTCAACTTTTCATCGTTATAAGCGGATTATCGTTACATCAGGAATCGTTATAAGTGGACACCACTGTAGTTGTTAGCTATAAAGCAGTGTTCTTAATTTCAATTTCAAAAATTTCTTTGGGCTACGTGGGCTGTATTTTTCCAAACTGCAAGGCTATTTGAACATCAAAGGCCATGAGCAAAAAATGCCGGAAATTACGAAGGTTAATCTTGAAACGACAGCAATACAGCAGCGTTTCTCAAACTGTGCGTCGCGCTTGCCTTCCAGAGGCGCTTCGATATGGCCTGAAACTAGTATTGAAATGGCTTCTAGAATACGTGTTTTCCGGAACGTACATACAATAAGTCGCGGCATAGGTATTGAAAAGCCAAGGATGCTGCGCGATGAAAAGTTTGAGAACCACTGCTATACGGTGAACATCATTTATTGCCTGTGGGCGTAGTGCTTTTCAATTTCAATTTTGTGCTTGTATAATGTGTACGTGTATATATATATGTATCTTTGAAAACATTGTAATCGCAGGGCTATTCTAGGAACTTAAAAGAAAAATTAAAATGAAGAACCTAACCGTTATATTTTTTTCCTTCATAGAGGTATCTTTTTGTTTCAGGTATAAATAGATTACTTTAAAAAAAAATCAGGTATAGAATATGTAAGAATTTTTCGTGTATCGTTTAATCTTTTTAAAATCAATATTTCAGTAACAACGTAACGAATTGTTTGCTTGTTAGTGTTCTCTTGGAAACGTTGTAATTCAGCGGATGTTCTAGTTATTATACTTTCCAGAGAAACGAAAATCTGGACACAGAATTTGACTAGACTAGCATACAAATTAATTAAATAATTACTCAATAAAGAAAGATCAACCTTTCGCCCAAGGTGTGGGCGCCTACTTACTGAAAAAAACCGATTCGGTACACGTCGCAAAGCGAAGGTGCGTTATAAGCAATTCTAGAATTCTTACACATAAACTCACCCATTAGTACTGAAACACATATTTCGCGCACGTTTCAGTTTTTCTGCTACGAATTCTACCCCGATCGACTGCTTATACGTTAGCTAATCAAATTGAGAAGAAGATACTCTTGATTCAGCTCACAAACTTCCTCTTTTATCCCGCACGGGATTACGTGATCCAGTTTTGGGTTATCTATTCAAAAGGCAAGGCGAGCGCAAGCTGCACACACCCGAGAATGGAGAATTTCTTTCTTGTGGAAACAGTGGAAAAAGAGGGTTAACCCCATTAAACCCGCGTACGACCTCCCCATTCCTAATGAATAGGGTGAATAGTCCTGAAACGGCGACTGTAGTACAAAGTATATCCTTGTATCACGTGACTCTGACATACTGTCGCTTTGGATCACACATTTTGATAGGCGCTGCATAAGTGGGAAAATTCGCCAAAGACGGAAACGTCTCCCCACAAGGATCAAAAATCAAAAATCAAAATTCAGAAGTGAGCAAGAAAACCTGTGCTTGCCAATTCACAGCAGAGGTCTAATTACGCCTCTCGAGGCTGATTTACTTTCATTAAAGGGTGAAGGGGCTTGAAGCTTCAACCAATCCCTGTCCATACAAAAAGGTAGACCGCGAAGTTTGAAACAAAATGTTATTTAAATAGTGTATAAACAATGCAGTGAAAGATGTAGCAGTATTGATGGTCACAGTCCTTTCATGCTGTTCAGGCTGCACCATATTTTAACTGTTGTTTGGCTCACATTTCTTGTAATTCTTGTAAAGCTAGACGTCGCAATTCTTGTAAAGATAGATCGGGCATTTTAGTTCGACAGTTAAGCCTTTTTACTATTTACTGCGTTGAAGTAGCCTTCGTAAAATATAATTGCTTTCCTTAATGAAGATTGCCTATTCTTCCAACCAATTCAGAAGTGTCGGTCAGAACTTTTGCTCAAAAGGCGAAATTCGCTTTCAAAATTCGCGGTCGGCCTTTCACTTACTAAACGATTGGTAAAGCCCTTTCGCCCCTTAATGAAAGTCAATCAGCCTCGACAGAATTAATTAGACCTCTGTGATTTGGCAAGGACAGTTTTTTGTTTGTTTTTTGCTCATTACTGTACGTGGAGACTAAGGCAGCATTTTAAGTAGAGTTCTTGCGATTCGGCGTTCTATTCCGATACGTACTTTTCGTGGCATGTGTGAGAGCTTTTCTAGCCCGAACGCTTCTTCTACAATGTGTAACGAATAGGTTTGATTAAAGAGCTACAGAAATTTCCTTCGCCCCTGTGGCCCTTAGAATGAATTGGGCTTTTTTTATGTCTTTATTTCTTGCTGATCATAAAAAGCTGGCTCGCACCGAAGGAGAGCGACTATCGTATTACAGGAGCGCCATAGTTACTGGGAATTGGGCTTGTCAAAAAGATCTACTTAAAACTTGGCGTGTGTGTCGTCGCCTGGAATGCTTGGAGTTTATAGCAGACGGAAATTTCCTGGGTTTTCGTGACACTTTTCACGGAACTCTTGCCTTCTAGAAACTTCGGGCACTCTTAGATTATGAGTGCAAGAGTTATTTGCAATCATAAAAGGAAAGAAACGTTTTTCTTTTACTGGTAGCTCTTTTACTATAGCAAGGGGGGGGGGGTGACAGTTGACAAGATTCACCCCCCTCTCCCGTTCTATTTTTTTTCGTGGGGGGGAGGAGGCATAAGGGACAAATAGACGTCCAGTTTTATGTCGGCTAGAACGGGAAATTGTTTCGAGGAACTCTTTTCCCTGGAAGTTTTCCGAACAAGGATAGATTATGTGAGAGAAATATCGATTCTAATTCGGCTAATGAAAGCCACTAGAGAGACCTCGGGCGATAGTGGAAGAAGGGGTAGGTGGGGTTAGAGGCGTCATGTGGCTCATTAAGAGTCAGAATGTCATGCTGAGCTGCAGAAAAGGGCGCTGAGGCTACTGTGGAGGCGGAGGGAAAAAAAGTCTGTTGTTTGCGAGTTTCTTATTTTTTTGGCGCGTCACACATTTACATAACGATGTGGGGTTCCGTCGCCTGAGGCTAAAACTTCGCGAAAATGAACGAGCACAAGCATTTTGTCGATGTGTGAACGTTTAACTTGGATATTATTTTTTGGGGGGTCGCTTCTGTATTCTTCTTAGTTTTATTTTTTTTTAAATAGGAAGCCTAAGCAATGTCAAGGGATTGGGACGTTCACACTTGAAAAGAAAGAGTTAAGGAGCAGACAGCCAGTAATTGCGGAGAGGAAGGGAAATACTGTCTCTCTTTGGGTTAACTCTATGGACTGGGTGCAGTGGTGCATGATTGCTATGCAAATTATGCTTCATAAGCGGGTCGGGCTTGATTTGAGTAGCAAAAAAAAAGCGGGTCTGCTGGATTTAGGTTTTCGTTTTGCCTTCCCGTGTGGTTTCTTACGCGTTCCTCTTCACGGATGCATATGACATAAAATAAAACGAAATGCAAAGCAGCCATTTTTACGTTGTGAATTAGGTAAAGGGTTGGAGGGATCCAGAAAGGAGTACACCAGCAGGGAGAACTTTGAATGTTTTTGTTGCGTTATATAGGAGGCTTCAGGGTTCATTAGAAACGTCCCGGTTTTGCTATCGGCTGAAAAGAGTGGAACCTTATTTTTAAAAAGAAAAAAAAACGTTGTGGATGGCACATAGTTTTTTGTCTATTTGTGTCGCTTGGTATTGTTGCATTGCATACAGAAAGGTCTCAGTTCAACAAACATAGCAACTTGACTTGCTTTTTGAGGGCTTTAGACGACTTGTTTATAAATAATGTTATCGGGTGGTAGCACGCTCGGCTGGACGGTATATGTGTTTCCTGGGGCTTTTTGTTTTCTTTGGGCCCAAGCGGAAGAAATTGGCTGGAAACGTAAGAGTGGGGTGTTATTGTTTACAACTTTTTCCCCCCTTTTTCTTGCTTTATAATTCAGACTTTAGACGAAACTAACCACCTTTCTGAACCCTAAAAGGGGATCAGATCATTTGCGTTAGTAAAAGCCAAAGGTCTTAGCAATAATAAAAATCGCCGCGTTCTTTCGATCCGACTCCCGGGTGTGAAACTGAAGCCATTAAGAGGAAAAACTCACTATAAAGAAAGGATTATCCGGTTGGCTGCCATGTAGACATAAAAAGGGAGTAGGTCCCGATCGGATCCGGATGAATATGCTCTCACTCTAAGAGGGAATTGTTGTAACACTTAAAGCTGGACAAAAGGGTGAAGGGGCAGCACAAGTGGCACGTTATATGAACTAACGGTTTCGGGCTCCTGGGGGATGCTTGGACCCGCCATAATCACTACGTAGCCCACAAAAATCAGCTGGCCATAGGGGCCACACGACTCAAAGTACGCGGAAACACTTGTCCTGAACTTTTCCGTTTGGCCACTCCAAGCAGCCGCTGCGTCGCTCAGAACGGAGCAAACACCGAAGCGGTACTGGGAACCGCGAGGAACTACCAGTCCGTAAATGGGTTACGAGTACCGTGCGGGGGCTTGTTCCCCGTCACGCTCACGACCCAACGGAGAATGGCAGGCGGCCCAGCTTACGCCACGTGCGCAGAATACGACGCAGCTGCTCCAAATCGCTGAGGCCGGTCACCAAGGCCGCCGGCACCAACCGATTCAGCACAGCTTGGTGAATGCAGCGGTGCGAATTACTGTCTTCGCCATGGACACTTGTTTTCTTTTCCCCTTCAGTTCTTCTCCTTCGTTCATCTCGGGCTGAATCATATTTACCACGTGCTGCTGCCGAGCCGTCTTCTCGGGGCGTCGAGCATTCCGAGCCCGAATCGTCGTCGGGTTGCGATGCTGGCTCATCGTTATCGGCTGGGACTCCATCGAAGAGCTGTGATTTCCGCGGACAGGGTAATTTCCTTCCCGGGAGAGTTGGGCGACATGAATGGCTACGCAATTGCTGGTTAAGGGTATTCTTTATGGCTTTGGGAGGCGGAGGATCGAGGAGTAAAACAGGGGGCGGTTCGCTGGGCGACAGGTTCGGCGTATCGATAAGTATATAATGCTCTGTCCTCTTCTTGTCCTTTTTTACGCCCGTAACTGGCGTCGTTTTGTTGTCTTTGTTCTGCTCATCTTCGTTGTCGGAAGTCAAGACTTTGGAATCGTCGAGTGAGTGATTAGGGAGGCGGGAGGCTGCGCCGTGGTGGGCGAATTCTGTCGACGTGTCATTCGTTGAACCGTCTTCTGGGACAGAAAAGGGCCACGAAGCTGAGATTGACATTTCGACGAGGCGCTCCATTACCTCCGCACCAATTTCGCGCTCCTGGCTGATGTCGAGCATTCCGCTACGCGGAGCCGAGCGCTGTTCAGGTGGCGGAGGACGGAGCGGCGCGAGTTCCATCAGTCGTGGGTCCGCTTCCGTGATTTGCGCTACAGGGGCAAGTAAATCGTGCGTACTATGCTCCGGGGAGCAGGAAATGCCGTTGTCTCCTTCCTCGACTTCTTTTACGGCAGAAAGATCAATGGGTTCGGAGTTCGCGAGGCTTGCCGCTAGACTTTCTCCATTTGTTAGCGACCCTCGTTGTGTCGACGGAATTCCTGCTGGTAACATCAGTCCATTCGAGTCCCCGTTTTCCGTGAGATCGGGAGCGTTCAACCTTGGAGTCGGTGACCACTTCCGGCTTGGCTGCGTTTCCGCGGGTGTTTCTCCATTGGTCTGAGAGTGGTATCCTGGACCAGGTGATGGAGCTGTTGTCGCATTCCAGCAGGGGCCATTGCTTATAATAGCCGTTACTTCTCCGGAAGATAAACGATCTTCGTTGTGGGCGGGGTCAGCCCCAGCCCATCCGTCGTGGGGCGTTGGCACATTGGGGCGTTCGTCTTGTGGTTTTGCGTGGGTTGTGGGTTGCGTTGTTGGCTTTTTGGGAATGAGGGGATGAACGCGGTTTCGTCTCGTTCTGGGCCGGGCCGAAACCCTTTCCAGCTTTTGCTCCTGCAAGTGCGTTTTTCGTTGAGCAAAGGTGCGTTTCAAGCCATTGGGGAAGGAAGCCCACCCCAAGTAGGGTTCTTTGGGGTCCAGAGATTCGTCCTGTGTCGAGAAATCGTGTCGAGGCGGCTCGATCTCAAAGTAAACGGACTGGGGAGGCGCTTTAGCCACCTGCGGCCGCAAGTTCCACGTGCGCCGCTTGGCGACTTGTTGCTCCAGCCAACTTGGACGACTATCCTCGGGCTCGGCAGGAGGTGAAGACGGAGCACTGGTTTTTTCCACGCGCTCTTCGCCGTTGGGTAGCGGCGCTGGCGTGAGTGATGAGCCGGCAAAGTGAACGCGGTGGAGACGAAGGGACTTGTCTGCTGTGCCACCGACGACTGCCTTGAGTATAGGCTTCGGTGGATTAACGGATGCCCGGGCCGGAAAATGAGTCAAAAGACGTAATGGGCCTCGTAAGTAACGCTCACATAGTTGCTTTTTTGTTTGCCGGCGTTGTTCCAGGGCGGCTTCTCTGCGGAGGAGTTCTTGCTGAGCTTCCAATTTCTCCCTCTGCTGCAGCATTCTTGTGTATAAAGACGAGAAAAGAAAGAAGAAACTCTAGAATGTCCTGCATGGGATCTGCGTAGCTTTAATGGAAGGTAATTTTTCACGGGGGTTTATCTTATGAACGGTAATGGTACACAAATTTGTAGCGCGTGAAAATTATATTTGAGGCACAGAGTAGTCCATTATATCTGATAATGCAGCGTAAGGAAAACATAAAGGAGCTATTCAAAAGCTCTTGTGCTTAGATGGGAGTGTATTATTTTTATTTTTATTATTTTTATTGGTACTAAGATATTAAATATGAAACAAAATTGGAGTTTCTTCTTTTAAGAGCAATAAAAACTTACTTTAATAAACAAGAAAACACGTTCCTAAACATGCAGCCAACAACAATACTGGACTTGTGTCCTAGATATTTCAAATTATTAATTATTCGAACAGTATTAGAATTGATTAAGCATTATTACTGTTAAAATTTCCTCCCATTTAAAGAAAAAAAATTCACAAAATGAGAAAACCGCTTGATTACATGATTATATTTGAGGCACAGACAAGTCCATTATATCTGATAATGCAGCGTAAGGAAACCTAGCAAAACATAAAGGAGCTATTCAAAAGCTCTTGTGCTTAGTTGAGAGTGTATTATTATTATTTTTATTATTTTTATTGGTACTAAGATATTAAATATGAAACAAAATTGGAGTTTCTTCTTTTAAGAGCAATAAAAACTTATTTTAATAAACAAGAAAACGCATTCCTAAACATGCAGCAAACAATACTGGTCGTATGTCCCATATCTTTCAAATTATTAATTATTCGAACAGTATTAGAAGTGACTAAGTATTATTAGGGTTAAAATTTCCTCCCAAAAGAAAATTTCCACAATATGAGAAAACCGCTTACCGAATTTTCTCAGCACCTTGAAGCGCTAAAGATTTGAATCGACAGTCGCGTTCGCTCTCTTTTTGTAGGAGGGTAGCTGCACTTGGCCACTTGCTTTTAGTACTTGTACTGGGAGGCGGGGGGCTTTTCGGCCGTCGTAACATGGTTGACCACTTGTACGAATGATCCATAGAAGCATTGGTAGTGTAGAATAAGCATTCTTTGTTTTGAATTGGCGAGAAACTCATGGTCCAGTTTTCCACGTCCACGGCGCAACTTCAAATAACAATACTGAAGACAGCACAAAATGGTTTCGTTTACCTGGAGTAGCCAGAAAGGAAGTCCAGGGATACTGGCAAGGATCAGATTGGAATAAAAACAGGCTCATAAATCCCCCTACCGCCCCACTGCAGTTAGTTGCGTCAGTTTAAACAAAATGAAAAGGAAAAAGCAGAGGCAATGTTCGACCACCCATCAAGTACGCTAGACTGAGAGAACCTACGGATTGAGGCTATAGAGAAACAAATTAACGGACAGATGTGGAGAACGGAGGAAGCAGTTACCATGACGACATGCTGAACCAACATTTTGTCCTCATTAAGTTTGCGAGGAGGAGTAACGTACTATCCTGTGGAAACCCAAACGTACTCAAGACATGCGATATACGACTTAATGATATTAGCCCAATATTGGACAGACTGTCCGAATCCGTAATATGATGAACCTTCTGAGATTTGTCTTTTTGTAATCAGTTATTATAAGCGGAAGAAAATATTTGGGTAAGCAAATGAAGAAATTTTTATTTTTCGAATTCGAACGCTTCGCTTTCAATATTTGTAATTCTATCATGTTTCTCTCTTTCTTTCTTTATTGTTCACGTGAATCGGTTTACAATTAATTTCATCCCAGTTTTCAAGTCTATCACATTTAATTTTCTTAATGTATTGTACTTTTTTAGCAGTAATCCTATAGCTTATCTTCCTAATGTTTTTACTTTGCTTCTTTTTATCAAATTAG
The DNA here is from genome assembly GCA_020615345.1 of Triops cancriformis. Lineage (NCBI taxonomy): Eukaryota > Metazoa > Arthropoda > Branchiopoda > Notostraca > Triopsidae > Triops > Triops cancriformis. The sequence continues at coordinate 19,830 of JAHZNP010000795.1, forward strand.
GTTGTTTCATTTCGTTAATGCAGTAACTTTTTACATATGGGGTGGACGTGTCAATAGACTGTGACATAGTGCAAGCTTATCTCAGCGGAAAGGAGTTTTTCAAAGAGTGACACCGGTTACTTGATATTCAACTTTTCAACTAGGAAAAGTTTTGTGTTGCGCTAAGTAATCAAAGTTTTTATCTTGCGGGAAGCCAAGGACATTTGGGGCCATTAGTTATCTTTCTTTTTCCCTTTCTCACACAAGATCCTCATCGCTTAAAGTGGAATGCGAATGTATGTGGTGCATGTAAAGAAAGTAACACACACCTGTGCGTTTGGATATCTGGATTACGTTGCTGTGGGGGTGAGTAGACTGAAAGAAAAAAGCAGGTCAAGGTATTATACATTTATCACGAGAGAAAGAAGCATAGGGAGGTGCCCTGTGGTTAGGATTTTAGCTCACTGTGGTGTGTTACTGTACTTTTTCTGTGAGTTTGGTCAAGATCTCTAGTGTAGGTGTACGCAAAGTAAAGGATTCTAAAGTTCAGTAAGCAACGAAGGGAAGCCGAAGCCGTAATGGAACAAGTCGCTGTCTCTTCTCCTTCTCCTTTAATTCGTTCGTATTTGGATTTGGCCCCGACGACCTGGAACGGCCGACAAACTCTGGCAGAGCAGCAGTGTCAAAGGAAGTTGACTCAGTTGCGCCAGCGGAAGATCTCCACCGCGCTTAAAGTGAGTTTTGCGTGCCGAAAAGCGAATCTTTCCCGGGCCGCTTTCCCAGCTGTAGCCTGGAAATGTTATTCATAGGAGAGAACTTTTTTATTTCTCATGCTTTGTTTGTGTTTGAAAGGCAGAAAGTATTGAACGGAAACTACAGCAACAACAGCAGCCGGGCCATGTTGAGGCATCGTATGTGGGACAATTACAGAGTTTGCGAGAAGAACTTGCCCGAGTTGATCAGAGTTTGAAGACGCTGGCTCAAGATGTGGTGGAAAAGCAAAGATTGCAAGAACTTGCCAATGAAAATCGATTCGGCACCCTGCAACGGTTTCGTATGTCCTCACTTTTGTTGTTTATAACGCCGGCACATTTCACACGCCGGTGCTTGTTTTGCCCTTATTTTCAGTTGTCAACCGAAAAGAAATGTCACCGGAAATAAACTTTGCTCTTTTTATTGCAGGAGATAAAGTCCAGACGAGACAATTGTCAGTTCCGGAGATTATTGTCACCCAATCAAGTTGTTCCGTGCCTTCGATTCCGGACTCAGTCGACCGAGAATCGGCGGTTTCTTTCCCAAAGAACAGTAGCAGTATTCACCGATCCAAGTGGCTCTTCAAGTGGCCCAGTTTGGCAGATCTATCTTCGGGATTGCTGCGTCCCAGGAGTCGTTCTGCTTCATGCAGCAAAAGTTATAGCCGGCGTCATCGTCATCTTCGGCCAACTTGCAACTTTTCCACGTCGGGGACTGGCGAAGAAGATGACGGACATTCCGATTGGGTTGTGCCTTTGCCAAGATGCAGTTCCAGCATTTTTTACACTGATGAGCTCATCTTTTATGACGACAAACAAGCTGCTCTTCCTACAAATGTGAGGCCGCAAGATCGGGACCCAGACCCGGCCTCAAGTCCTACCAAGACTGAGACCGATTCCGGTGCTGTTCCAGTAGCCAGTACCGAGGGGAAAGACAAAACGGGCTTTCAAACAGCGGACGAGGAGAGCATCGATCCCACTGCCTTGGCTGAAATTGCGGCTTTTGAACAACTCATTGAAAACTACTTCTGCACTAATGCCGGTCGTCGATCTTTTACTCCTGACGTATAGTAGAGAGAGAAATATAGAAGAGTGGAATTCCTATTCCTCCTTTTCCCTCAAAATACCCCGCTTATCCCATTTGATATACCAAGCGTGTTTTATAGAAGACAAGACATTTTGTTTCATGTTGCATCATAAAAGCTGCACAGTAAAAGAAAACAAAACCGCTTACTAGTCTTTTGATTTCTTTGGCAATTGTCGTACTGTACAGTACTCGTAAAAAAAATCGGGCCTAACAAATCGCCCGATGCTAACGTCCCACGCCACTGGGGAGGAAGCTTTGCGGGTCAAAAACGTTCGAAAGACAAAAAAAGTGGGACACCGCTCGCGCAACTGCTGTGGCGGTAGTATAGGAAAGTTTGTGGGGCCAGAGTTTTTGTACGAGTAGTGTCCGTCGTTCAGTCGCAAGACCAATGTGCATTCGTAAGCTGTATTCCTCAACTGGTTTGCAATGGGTTTGCAAGGTATAGCTAACGCCACCTAGTGTGGTTTTCTGTAGCTAACTTGGTTACTAAAAGCTGAATCATTTGTAAACACAGAAAATGGCACTAGAAACCGGCGTGTTAGATAAATTGACGCAAAATGCTAGCAAGATTCGTAAACCAGCACCGCGTGATCGTGTACACAAAGAAGAATGCGTCTTTTCTTTTGATAATCCGGTAAGTTCTTCAAGTATCACTTCTCCCTAACATAATTATAGGCTTATTGAATGGAAGAGTTTGGAGACGTACTTAGGAAACTGATACATTTTTTTACAGGAAAGTCCTGAAGGATTGTACGTATGTTTAAATACATTCTGGGGCCTGGGTAGTGATCACGTTGAGAGATATTATCGCAAGACAGACAACTCGGTTTTCTTGAACATTCGACGGACGAAAACGGAAGTATAGTACTATTTTTCCTTACTTCCGTCAGTATGTAAAACTGGAACCATATGTTGTACTGTTAGGTCGTAGAAGAAAAACAAGAGGAAGGACCAGAAAAGAAAATTACTCGGTTGGCTATCGGCTTGGAAGGTGGTTTCCCAACCGATGGAGGCAAGAAATACGTGTATCAAGAAGCTCATAAGTTGGTTCTTTGGCCGGAGAAGCTGGAAATTCTTTTACCAGAACCTTCTTTACCGGCTTTTATTCAAGAGTCGATTGACGGTGTCTTGTCGGCAGAATCAGCCACTAAACGGCAAGAGATCGAGAGCTTAGAAACGACGTGGGATGGAGAGAAGCGCGTCATTTCAAAATACGCTGCGGACTTAAAGCAATTGGATAATGGAGTCAAGATACAACCCACAGGCTGGCAATGTGTCCACTGTGATAAAACAGAAAACTTGTGGCTGAATTTGACCGATGGTGTGATCCTATGCGGCCGACGGTACTTTGATGGCACTGGCGGGAATAATCACGCTGTGCAGCACTATGAGAAGACAGGTAATCAGCTACGGAAACCTTACCTTTAGAATGGACGTATAAAGAAGCACTAATTTTGTTTGCGATTGTTTTGCAATTTTCTGGGCAGGTTTTCCTTTGGCGGTTAAGCTAGGAACGATCAGTTCGGAAGGCAAGGCGGACGTCTACAGCTACGCCGAAGATGACATGGTAGAAGATCCGTACCTTGAGCAGCATTTACTGCACTTCGGAATTAACGTGGCACACTTAAAAAAGACGGACAAATCCATGGCAGAGTTGGAAATTGATCTGAATCAACGACTCGGCGAGTGGAGCACCATCCAAGAAGCCGGGAGCGTCTTACAGCCGGTTGGCGGTCCTGGTCTGACGGGCATGGTCAATCTAGGCAATTCTTGTTATCTCAACAGTGTCGTCCAGGTCATTTTTGCCATCCAAGACTTTCAAGACAAGTATAAAGGAAAGAAGGAAATGTATGAAACGTTAATTTTTTTCTTGTGTTTCTTTTAGGTACGCGAAGCAAGCTGACGCTATTTTTGATCAAGTCTCGCAAGATCCCTCGCAGGATTTCACTGCCCAAATGTAAGGCTACTTTTTTTAGGATATTTTGAGAACAAAGAAGTCAGAGTCATGCAGAAAAACTCTAATAGGGCCAAGTTGGGTACTGGTTTGCTATCTGGGCGTTATTCCCAACCACCGGAGGGTAAAGAGAATTATACGGGACCTGGAATTAAGGCCATCATGTTCAAAGCGCTAATCGGGAAAGGACACCCAGAATTTTCCACCAAGCGACAACAAGATGCAGCCGAATTCTTTTTCCATTTGGTGAACATGGTTGACGTAAGCTATTTGACGTTTATGGATATACGTTCTCTTCGTTGTAATTTTTCTCGATTTTCGCATCGTGACATAATGAGATTACTTATATTAACCTACTTCGATTAGAGGGCTTGCCAGAAAGAAGGTGGTGAGAACCCGAACATGTGCTTCAAGTTCCAAGTGGAAGAACGTCTCGTTTGCCAAAGTACTCACAAAGTTCGGTACATGCACCGAGCCGAGTATCACCTAGCACTTGTCCTCCCTTTGGATAAAGCAACAAATCAGGCTGAAGTGCAAGCATATGAAACCAAGAAAGCCGAGGCCGAGCAACGCGGCGAGAAATTGTATTCGTTCAAAGTCGCGTAGGCTTCTTTCTGATTTGATCGTTTCGCTTACAGGAAACCGGAGGAAATTGTGAGACCCAAAATACCGCTACAAGCATGCTTGAAAGTCCTAGTTGAGCCAGAACTGTTGCAGCAGTTTTATAGCACTGCCCTCAAAGCCAAGACGACAGCCATCAAGTATGGAGAAACTTTACCATAACTGCCCACTTGTGTTCAGTAACGTAAAATTTCCGTGTCGTCTAAATAGAACCACCCGGTTAGCTACTTTCCCCAAGATTCTCGTCGTGCAGCTCCGCAAATTCACTTACGGAGCAGACTGGACGCCTGTCAAGCTAGATGTCGCTGTGGAAATCCCCGATGTTTTGGATGCCAACTTTTTACGCGCCCAGGGCCCTCAGGCTTACGAAGAGATGTTACCCGAAGATGACGGCCCAGCCCCAGTTCACTTTGACGACAGCATTCTCCAGTCCTTGACCGAAATGGGCTTTCCCTTGGAGTCGTGCAAAAAAGCAGCCTATTTCACAGAAAATCAAGGGTTGGAAGCTGCCACGAACTGGCTTATGGAACATATGGCGGATCCAGATTTCGAGGCCCCGTTCGTACCACCAGGCGTAGGACGTCTCGCCAAAAAGACTACTGGTGACTTCGTACCTGATGAAGAAGCGGTAGCCATGCTCGAAGCAATGGGTTTCGTGCGATCTCAAGCAGTAGCCGCGTTGCGTAACACGGACAATAACGTTGAGCGAGCGACGGATTGGATTTTTTCGCATCCAGATGAAATTGCCGCGGCTGCGGAAGAACCGGTTACTGCAACCGCCAAGAAGGAATTCGAAGATGGACCCGGAAGTAAGACTTTCCAAATAGTAGAAAACAATGATTTAAAGAATTCATGTATTTATCGGCAGAATACGAGTTGTTCGCGTTCGTGTCACATATGGGCAGTTCTACTCACGTGGGCCACTACGTGTGCCACATGAAAGTGGGAGGAAAGTGGATCATCTTTAACGATGAGAAAGTGGCATTATCTGAGCACCCACCCAAAGAACTGGGCTATTTGTATTTCTATCGAAGGTTGTCAGAATAATGTACAAGGAATTCAAACGTTTGTCAAGCTGTGGCGTGCGAAGAGGGCAGAAGGTTCTCTCGTTTTTGGACACGTTTCTTTTGGAATACAGTATACACCTGATCGTCACTGACATGACCCTTTGAGCTGAGGAAGGTGGCTTTGACTACTTGCCGTGAACTGATCAATAGATAGAGTGGAATAGGATTGATGTTGGCCGATAATGTTATCAATCATCCGCAACTCTTGGCTACGTTTTTCGAGTTTCGCTTCCGGGGTCCACGATTGGTCGTGTTCAAGGCGGTATGTTCCTAAATATTCATGTGGACTGTCGGAACCCCATTCTTGTGGGGAAATTATGGAAAGATAACGCTGCCCCGTGGAGCGACGGTAAAGGTAATACAGCTTTCCAGGAATCTTCTTGATGTTGCAGGCCACGTGATGCAAATCTGCAGATTCCTTCGCTTCTTCTAAAACTTTCCGCGCTTGCTCTTGTAAAAATCGCACTTGCTCTGCAATTACTTGGAGCTTACTAGAGGCAGTTGCTTTGACAAATTCATCGGCCTGAATAAAAATAAATGAGCTTAACGCAAGAACGTACGAAATTTAAATATCTTCCGTACCTTCTGAATTTCTTGGGCTAATTCAATCAAATCGTAGGCGCCAGGAATATTCACTCTTTCAGAATTAACTAGTTGTAATCCCATGGTTTTACCCTGGCTGGGTTCTACTAAAGGCACGAGAGACACTAAAATGGAAACATAGCGATTACAATATTTTACCAAAGCATTTCTATTTAGGTATTGTATACTTATTCCTTCTGTGTGACGAGTACGGCGTAAGAATGCGCGTAAAATGTTCACGTAACTGTTTATATAGGGATACGGATCCCTTCCATACGTCACAGACTTTATATAACAGACCAGAAGGTCGCTTTTCCCAAACTTCCAATTCGTGATTCAAATTCTTGCATGCCAAGTACACAAAGCAGTCAGAAAACATTAAATTCTATTGGTTGGTAGAGAGCACTTTTTTGGAGTCACTTTCTTACGAACGCACCTCTCTTTAATCATTCTTCTGAAGTAAGAAAATTGTACGCAAAATTTAATTTTTTACCATTTGGTGTATTTTGTGGCATTTTCCAATACATTGTGCACCGGAAAAAAATGTATTTTTCAAATCCCCGCCAGAAATTCTGACTCCACCCCCGACACTCCCGGCTGTTCATTGGTGGAAATTCAAAAATGTGGGCGGGGTTACGATTCCGAGCTGGAAAGGCCTTTTCTGGGTTATTTTCCATAAGAAACAATGTTGAGCAAAGGGGTGCCCCTTCAGAAAACGTGAAAAAGTGGAACTCCGCCCTCCTTCCCATCCTTGCTCCTCCCTAGCCAGTTCCTATCCCTCGTGCTCGCTCCTGTTTCCCAAGCAGCTCGGTTTCCCGAACCACTTGGTACTCCACACTGGATAGCACATTACACAGGAACTGAGCCAGGGAGATACTCGGACATGAGAAGGATGGAGAAGTCAAGACTATATCCCGAAGCGCCTGTATTTTTCAAATATAAAATAACCATCCACAGCAGGATTCGAACCTGCGACCCTTTGGTCTCGGTGTTGCCCGCTTAGACCAGTGTGCCATTTGCCACTTTCTAAACTTAGCAAAATAAACCTAGATAAACTACGCAGAAGAAAGGAGCTATAGGCGAACGTATTTTAGACATCTGTAAGGCACATAGCGGAAGTACAATATAATCACTCCAGTTATATATGCACCGCTCCAGCATCCAACAACATTAAATCTGCTTGTATATAACCCACGCTACAGCCCAACGAGCTAAACGCATGCAGTATTTCAAATAATAATAAAAAATAAGCGCTCCAGTAAAGATGATTTACCAAATGAAGCCAATGCTCAAGTGATTTAAGCCAGGTATTTAATTGTTTCTTTTGCCTTTTTTTCAGGTATAGATTTTTCCTTGCGCTAGTTAACATGATTGACGTCGTAATTGTTTTTCTGTCAATAATAAAAAATTAAGCACGACAAATAACAAAATTTTACGATGGTTTCTTGAGTTTCTTGAATATAAAAATACAAGTGAATACACGCGAAAAAACTTTATTATTATTATTGCTGTTTGTTTCTGAAGCTTTGGTGAGAAAGGTACCGCGAAAGTGTGGTTAGTGGCAGGTGTAGCCTGTATTTCCAGAGAAGATCGACACACCCTGGTCCGTAGTCGAGTTCGACAGTATCCTGCCGCTAGATTATCTGGAGCTTTATAAGAAATTACCGGGCGGTGAACGGGAAAAGTACCAGTTCTCCTACTTCAAGGTATAACGAAATTTTACGAATTCTGTGATAATTACGTGGATCACTGAGATCTCTTTCCCATTGCTTGCAACGGGACTTTATATTCTGTAGGCCTACACGGCGTCAAGCACAGGTTTTCAAGTTTCTTGGCTGTCCGTGGCTGTTTGTCGCTTTTATTCGTATATTGAGTAACGTAACATGCACGGGTTTATGTGCAGTGTTAGTAAACCCCGTTATCTATTCGTGCAACTAGGGTTTTTTTCGTCTGGCGAGTCGTTTCTATCTGTAGTAATCTATCCAAAGTTGCACCTCGATACGTTTCGGGTGTTGCCATTGAAATTGACTTTGTGATTCCGAGGGCAGTTCCTACAGCAGACACAAGAATGTTTTAACCGAACTAGAAAATCAACAATTCTACTTACTCTTGCACACTATCGACGGATTGTTCAAGGACTACCCACTAATAAATGGCTTAGTTCATTGCGAACAATACCGGATACTTAAACTTCGTTTTCCAGACATGTCCTGTTTCAGCCACTCGTTAGAATCATTAACGTCCAGCATTTGAACAGCACCGTTCCTTACGAATTTCATAGAAATATCTGAACAATGTTTGATGCCATTTAATTGTTTTAAATGAAATTATAAATCCCCTAAAATATAAGAGCTTCAATAAGCAATTAATTAAGGACGTCAAAGAGCATGCCGGGTGTAATCTTGCAATGAATTTAACACTAAATAGTTTCTTTTCTATATCTATGTGAAATTTTAGTGTTTATCAAAAATCGAGTTTTTCCGCGCTCTAACGGATGCGTTTGTGGTTCTAGACGTTCGTTTAATCAGAGTAAACCGCCACATCCTGCAAACAAACTATTTTATCCACATGTAACTATCTTTTCTTTGAAATTTCTCCACATTTGTTTTCAGCCAACCAACTTGTAACCCACAAGTTGGTTGGCTGAAAACAAAATGTAATCCGTAGAATTCAGCAAACCTGAACGACCTTAAAAACCTTCACCCTGTGTATTCCAAACCCTTCCAACGAAGCTGCGTTTAATGTCCAACAAATGTTACCACCAACGGCCGATCATAACTTATTGCAGTTTAGAACGTCAGAGGGCGCTGAGGTAGACACAGGTTGTAGAACGAGTCTTTGCTCCAAAACGACATCTTCTTCCATCCGCACCACCCTTTCCGCACCACCGTTGTCAAATTGTCCTCTCCTTCATAATGCGGGTCCAAAATCAACAGTTCTAGGTCATCGGGCGTGTCTTCTTTCCACGCCACACCCAAGATGGTGTGAGCCAACACGCCTCCGCCTACCAAACCACCAAAATTGATATTTACCCTCTTTTCTTGCGCTTTTCACGCAAGAACGCAGAAATCAAAATTCTAAGCCAAGCCTTACCGATCATGACAGGCGTTCCAACTTCCTGGAAATGTCGAATCAACTGGCCTGCGTGTCGCGGGATTTCCGCACCTCGTTGCACCGTCATAATGTGCGATTCGATCCCCAGATGGCTCTGTAGCACAAAACTAACCTCCAAAGATCCCACCCACTGCCGTGAACCCTGAAAAGACGAAGGTTTGTCTCCTATGTCTACCAAACATTTCTGAATTTCGCCATGAGATGGCGTCTTCTTATCAGTATAACCTTGCAATCTAAGAAAAATAATAACAATTAAAAAAATCGGAATTTAAGATCATAAATACCTAAACCAAGATTCCAACGTCTGCAACGACCGGTACGCACAGCCCCAGCCACTATCACTCATTCCGTCTTGTAAATAATGATGGTAAACATAGTTACCTTTCACCACCCACACATTGTCCGCCCCTTTATAGAGAAAAATCCATTATTTTGTTTCATTTACTCTATTTTTATTTCTTTACTTATGTATACGTCCTACTTTTTCTATCACTCTAGGTTTTATTTACTTATTTCGTTCCTTAGTTACAGGACGCATTCCGAAGTACAGTTCTGGTTACGCTCGTGGGAAGCCGCCATTTATTGTCCGGTTGTTGTTGGTATTTATCATTGTCGCTAGGATACCAATACATACAAGACAGTTTATAGCATTCGTGATGTCACAAAACTAAAGCTGGTGAATATCAACAACAACATTATGTGATGTTAAAAAAAATTAAAGCCCGTATCCTGGCGACACTGGTAAATATCAACAGCTAGCGGACAATAAATGGCAGCTTCCCACTAGCGTAACCGGAACTGTACCTCGGAATGTGCCCTAACTCTTTTTTTTTTAAGAAAAATTTATATTCTTTCACAAAAAGAAGTAAAAAGATATTTGTTCCCGTATTTTACCGTAGCCAACAGGATTGGAAACCGCTTTATGTGGCGAAACGAGGTAAGCCGAATGGGTTTGGCCTAGGGCGTTCCAGCGCCGGAAGTAGGGGCGGTCCTTCGGTAGAAAGAACGTTCGGTGCAAGTCCTCCCTCCCTTTTCCTGTTTTAAACGAATTCGCCAACAAATCTTAAAAAATAACACAATAAAAAAAAATTACGTAATTCCTCGTCCGTTTGCTGCGTATCGAGGACCAAACTGACGTAATGTTCCAGCTCCAAAGGTTCGAGGTGCAAAAGTTCTGGTATGGGCCAGCCATGCGCTTCAGACCACCGCGACGACATCAGCGCCTCTAGCGACTGCAACTGTTTCAACAACGCGGTGATCAGTACGCGAGAGATTTGCTCCGCCGGCGCCGATTGTTCAATGTACGCCAAGGCGGTTAAACGTACTAGCCGATGCACAGTACTGGCCGATCCTAAATAAAAAAATAAAAAAAACTCACATAAAAAAGTGAAAATATACGAAAGTAAAGTAATACTTAAAGACACGAAAAGTAGTACTGGCGTACTAATCACTAAATTACTATCTTTCAAAAATAAAGGAGAACAGTAAATAAATTCAAAAAATAAATTAGGAAAACATAAAGCATTGAAAAATTACGAAAAGGAACGAAATAAAAAATAAGCACAAACAAAAATAAATTAAATACAAAAGTAAGATGTTTAGTATAAACAGAAAAGCAATTAAAAACAGAATTGCCAATAAATATTGTTTAGAATAAGTTTAAATAAAAAAGTAGTTACAAGAAAACGGCTAAAAAATTTTCTTTCAAGGGAATTTATTTAAATAGGAGTAAGTTTTAACGAATTAGAAGTGATCTTCGCGTACTTTTGCCTAAATAGAGGAGGGGAGCACAGGTTTTGGTATTTTCGCTCGGTAAGGAGGACCAGAAGAGCGTAAACCCGAGTTGTGACGAGGCAGCTCTGGCGTTGATGACGTCATCGACGGTGCTGTCACTCGGCATGCCGATAAGCCGCGCCTTTTCGCCGCCAATCCAGAGGAAATTAGATCCGTCTAAAAGAAAAGAGCTCGCTGCGGAGCTGAGACGCTCGCGATAGGCTTGGAGAACAGGGTGGAGCTTGTCGCGCGACCTAGACAGCACAAGGTCAAGGGGAGTGGTTACTTTGAGCGACACGAGATGCAGTTGGGCCGCTGTAACGAAAGAAACTGGCTCTGGAGTCAATATTCCGTCGTTGAAACCGAAGAAGGCTAAGGAATCGTTGATTCGACAAACCACAATATCGATATTTTCGTCCTAGGGAGATACAAAATTCGGACTGCATAGTTAATAATAGGTTGAATACACGTTTTAGAGGCATAAATACTTGGTCAGGTAGCGAGGACAGCAGACTGGATGGAATGTCGTCCGAAGGTTCAGCTAAATGGACAAAAAAGCCGACTTGGACAAACGGAACGGGTAAAACGGACTCCCATTGCGTTGAAGTTAAGGACGTATAGAGAACAAGATCATTGTCACGCTTTATTCCGTATAAATAAGCAGATTCTGTGCTTTTCAACAACCTCTAAAGGGAAGATAGAAAAATGTAACAACGACATTCCTTTTATTCTAGCGAAATATGGCGCAGAAGACGAGTCTGAAGGCTAGGCTTACTTTCTGTAGGCTTTTTACACATATAACCATGATAAATCAATAAATAAGTAACAATTAAGGCGTAACATATGCCTAGTCAACAAATCCGTCGTGCTTGGCTGTTTACAAGGCGTGCCTTGTTGTCAAACAGCGAACTGCTTTCCATTTGCTACTATATGAAACGCTGTGGTATTTCACAGATCCATTCCAGCTGTTCTTCCATGAAGTTTCTGTTCATATTTCTCCATTAAGCAGTACAGCTGATGAAAGCAAAAGCAATAAACAAAGATGTCACAACAAAGATTATTGCCCCAGAATAAAGAAGCGCTGTTGAAGTCGTACAACAAAAGGCTAAAGGATGATGTGAAGTCAATGCTGGACAATTTCTCAGGTAAAATTTGCGACGTCAAATTACTTATATTAAGAATTTTTATAAAGGTAAACAATTGTTTACAAATGTTTGCGGTATGAACTCTTTAAATCTTCCGCCGAATTTTCTTCTTTTTCCATATTATTATGGTTTTAAAGTAGTACCTGCAAATTCAGTAGATTTGAGAAATAAATCCCCACTTCACATTCGTAATCCCATTCATGACGAAGGAATGTTTATAGGGTCGATAAGAAATGGCGCGCTAAGTCACTTGTGAATATACAAACACAAATTCGCTTCGCGCCATCTTTAGGAAAGGGTGCCCACGTTTTTTTTTTTTGGGGGGGGGGGTTAAAACGTACGATGTCGAATCGCCGACGTATTAATGTCTTCGGCTTTTCTTTTTTTGTCCTTATTTTGACGTACTATCATTGCGATTTCCTTCCGTCCCGTGATTAGATAAAATCGGCTATCACCGTATCCTTTCAAAATTTGCATAGCGTGTTTTATATATAAAAAAATTTCCTCTCTAGTTCTAGCTCCAAACCCTAATATTTCGTCTGAAATTATTGGTATATTTTCCGTCTCAGTTTGTCAAATAAGGTCATCCTCTGGCTTGAGTAGCATTGGCATTCCATGACTAGATGTTGTACGTTTTCTTCCATGGCAACACAGTTTCTACATCTGGGGTTTTCTATCAGATTGAATCTGTGCAGCCATTTGTCGATTTTTCCGTGACCACATCTTACCCTATTTAACACTACGACCATCTTTCTCTTTTTCGCACTCCTCCACCTGCTATTGAGGCTAACCGTAAAAAGGGTGCCCATTCTTGTGGTACGTCTGTCTTGCTAAAAAATAAATTCGGTCTTTTGTGCACTTAGCCATCAGTAAATTCAAGAAAAGAAGGACGCAAACACGAATTTATGTACAGTATGTAAATATAAAACAAAACATGGGCACCGATCGTCTAACTTCAAGAACGTCAAACACTCTTCAGCCGACGCCATCTTGTTAAACACACACTACGATGATTGCCACGTGGCGGTACCATTCTTTCCAAACCTCATATATTAGCCACATAATTCCTGTCCTAACTTTATTTTAGGTAAAATTTCATTTTCATTCCTAGTTTTTCTTTCGTATTTTTCAGAAATCATGAAATTAACCCGTGTCGAAGATGAAGGCCAAATTAGCCGCATGACCCAAAGCGAAGAAGACCATTTTGAAATGCTGGTCCGCGCCGCCAATATCGTAAACAAGCCTTCCGCATTTTATTTAATTGAAATTTTAGTTTTCAAAATTTTTATACAACAATATAAATAAAATTTATTTATATGTTTTCTTTCCTCGACGGATCTTCAGGTCCGAGCCGGCGAATCATTGATGAAATTAGTAGCTGATCTCAAACAATACCTCATCCTAAACGATTTCCCCTCGGTCAACGAGGCCATTACTCAAAATTCCCGCCTGATGCTCACCATGCAGCAAGAGTGCGACCGGAAGCTCATGTTACTCCGCGATGACCTCGCCGCAGATTTGTACGACCTCGAAGAAGAATACTACTCCTCTAGTTTCAAATAAAGCCAAGAAATTTGTATTACAATTGGCCAAGCAAGAAAAAACAAAGATCAAATACATTCATTAACCCTTCTTTTCGTAACCAAGAAAAATAACAACAAAGGGGGCGTGGCTAAAGAGGGATATAAGAGGGCATGGTCAAAACCCTAATCACAATTCACTCTCACAAATGCTAAGCGTCGCACCAACAAAAACGCAAAAATAATTTTTCCACAAATTGGACCAAACGTTTCTTTGTACACAAATTTTCCTCTTTCGCCCTTAAAAACTTGATTTTTCATTTTTTACCGGAAATTACGCTTTATACAACGGAAAACCACCAGTTTCCTTTCCCGCGATTTGTAATCTCCACGTTTTATATAAAAGATGGGAAAAGAAAAATGTCTCTCAACGTTACAACAACGAAAAACTAAAAAACTGCTTTAATTTTAATAGTATCTTTCTTTAAAACGGAATTAGAACAACATGTCGGACGAAAATTCCGCACTAAAGACTGTTCCATCTTCCGCTGGTCGTAAACACTCCTCCGGTTCTTCAGCGGACGCTAAGGGCGCTTCGCTAGGCGCCTGGGGGCTAATACTGCTCGGGGCGGGGCGGGGTAAGACTTCAGACACGCCCAACTCAAAAGAAGTAGCCAACTGCAACTTGCTAGGAGTGTAACTAGCCAAACCGCCTACAGCAACACAAAAACAATTACCAAAACTGCAAAGGCATAAATTTCTTGGAAACTAAACACAATAAGCCATGATTCTATTCCTATGAACTCGTTGGTTCTTATAATTTTTTTTCCATTCCCCTCTTTATTATCGTCATTTACTTCCTTTAACTACTTCCCAGTTTAAAATTTGTTTTTCGCTTATCTTTACATTTTTTTGCATTTATTTTTATCAACTTTTCAATTATTCGTATTTTATTTTCCGCTTAGTTTTCTTATTTCGATTCATTTTGATACATCCTATTTCACTGTTTTAATTCATTCTAAGTTTTGATTATTTTTTCCTACTTTTGATCTTTTCCTTCTTTTATGTCCATTTTTCATTTTATTTTAACAATTACTTCTACTTTTGTTTTGTTTCAATTCGATTTATTCTCTTTTTAACTGATTTTAGTGTCGTCTTTCGTACAATTTACTGTTTAATAACTTCCCATCTTTCACATATTTGCCGTCTCTTTAAAACTTCCCTTTTATTTTAAATATTTTTGATTTTTCACTAAATATTTTCTTATCTTGGTTCAATTCCGATTTTTTTTATTTTTCACTTCACTCTACTGAATTTTTTAGTTCCTTTTTTACTTCTACTTCTTTTAAAAGTCTATACTTTTATTTTTTAAGGAGAATCTTCCAACATTTCTTGGGTTAAAGTCGCAGAATGAAGCGCGAATCACCTGTGGATGCTGGAGTGTCATCTTCCAAGAGTGACGCTTCGGAAGGATATTCAAAAAGCAGCGTCAGTTCCTCGCTGAAACTGATGTTACACTAAAAAAGACAAAAAAGGACAAAAATTAGTTCAAAATTTTCTAAACTTACTCCCACATTTTCCATGGCTGCAGCCACAAAGAGAAGAAATCAGCAGAGCGCATTAAATCTCGTGAAGCTCCCGAAAGCTTTTCTAGTTTTGATTCTATTATCTCCATTTCCCTGAATTCTCCAATGGAAAAAACGGGAGCCACGCCCTTTCCGCTCTAGTGCGGTTAAATCAGAGTGACAAGCCATGCTTAGGCATAAGAAAAGAGACTTTTTTTCGTGACGACAAAAGATTTCTAATCATAACGTTTTGTGTGCCTTCCCCGCCCCTTTTAAAGACTTTCTCGGATTTCCGGAGTATCGTTCACGGTTTTTGCCGTACGAGAAACCTAAATCCATATTTGAATAACAGTAACAGGTCGAAAGTAGAACTCTTCTCCATCTCCCATTGAGAAACATAAATATTACACCATACAAAACGCGCCACAAGAAAAAAAGTGACCCGCGTAAGTCGGGACTTTCCCATAAGGTGTAAAAAGGTACCGCGTAAGGCGAGCTTCGATTATTTTTTTAATCTTCAAAGTTTGCTACACAAAACTTACATTTCTTCTGAAAATAGCTACTATCTAAACTTTTTGTGAACCGTGGACACAATTTGTGTCCTAGACGTTTGTAACATTCGACAAAAATTAAGGAAAATCCTACAGCGTACATCGAAACAGATTCTATTGTACTTAATACAAGAAAGAGTTAACTGTACTTCGCTAGTCACGAAGGAGCAATTATCCTCCTTACATTCGTTATCTCTGACGCTATTTCTCCGCTCACGCACTCATTAGGGACTGCACTAATTAAACTCCTAGCTACGAGAAAGGCGTGAAAGTTGAGAGCCAACTTTAAAAATTCTCCGTTTAAAACTTGATAACATCTCACTCCCACGTATACGTGCTTTGGTAGAAAAACTGTTTATAACCATTTGCGCCACAAACATTCGTAATATCAAACAACCAAAAGTGGAATTCAACCGCATAAGTCAAGACCTTGCCATAAGACGCCGTGTAAAAATGCTACCGCGTAAAGCAAAGTGCAGTTATACAGCTTGTATGTGTTTGTCGGTAACCATGTCTTGAAAATTCACAATAAAAAAAGCATTTCATTTTTAAATCTCGATGCGTCAAGCTGCACGAAATGCCATCTATATACCATCTACGTATCATCTCCTAAGCGCGTTTCCGATATCGTTTACTTCCAATATTAGCAGTTTCAACACGAGAACTTGCCCCGCGTAAGACGCGTCTTCCCCATGAGAAGCTGTGTTAAACGCTAACCGCGTAAAGTTAGGTACCGCTTCTCGTATATTTCCTACAACTCTCCGAATGTTTTTCCAAGCCCTACAAGTCGAGACCTTGCCATACGTCGATCTGGTATACACGAAGCGCGTAAATCGAAATTCACTTATCTCAACTCTCGCCAATTATTCAACTTTTTTCCCAAACTTTCGCGACATCTATTGTTGCAAACTAGCTTAACGTACAGTCATGAGCAAAAAAAAACTCTGGGAAAGGGGCGTACAGCTCACAGCGTTGGCACCTTTCACCGCGTAAAGCGAGCCTAGCTCACTACGTCACAAGCTTGCTTTCTAAGCCATTAGGGAAGGGGAGGTGCTCAAGGATACCAAGGATTCCTCGTATAAAAAGTAAACTTTATTGTTGTGTAGGCCAATT